>JAFVLL020009065.1:0-16824 GCA_021397915.2 Tor tambroides
TTATTTATGTATACCCCCCCCCCCCCAACTAATAAATACTGTTATAAAGTCGTCATTCTCTGTGATGTTTTCATTCAGTTTTCATTCACAATTTGTCATGTTCAACGTTCAAGTGTGACAGAGTCACCTGCTGTCTATAATATTTTGTGTAATTGAAAAATCTGATTTTCTGTTTAAATAACAGCAAAAGCAACATTTCAGCGAAACGTCTCATCACTCTTCAAATGCCAGTCCAGTGCATCATGGACTCCATGTGTCAGATCACAGGAGACGCCATCTCCCTCGTATGAAGACTCTGGCTCTGGGAACTCAAGTGCAGATCATCTTCTGCTAGTCCTCCTCATCCTCCTCCTCTGGTGTATATTCTTCATCTCCAGAGTCAGTGAGGTTCTGCTCCTCCTCTTCCTCACTCCTCATCTCCTCACCCTCCTCATCCTCATTGTCATCATCAAAACTTTCTTCATCATCGTCGTCATCATCATCCACCTCCTCTTCAGCATCTCCCCCCTCAAAGTCACCTTCAGAAAGGAAACAGAAGAACGAGATGTTCGTAATGCTCAAGCAGGGATGTTTTTTGTTTGTTTGTTTGTTTGTTTAAACAAGAAAATAACACAAAGCAAAATTGCAAAATGCATTAAAGTTCCAACCACTTACACCTGGTTAGAACTTTTCTTTTTCTTTTTTTTTTTAAAATGCATCAGGATAGGGGTATTAAAATAGCTATTTTTGCTTTAAATAAGGTCTTTATGATGTCAAAATGTTAGATAGAGTAAGGTGACCAGATTTCTGAAATGAAAACAGACTAGTTCAGTGGTCAAAATATCACTGAAAATCTCACTTATCTATGAATTAAAAAAAACGGACAATTTTTTTTTTTTTTTGTTATTGTTGTGGGTTCCATATTAATATTACGGGTGACCCCCAATAGTCGAAGAAACCATGGGTGCTCGGGATCATATAAAAACTTGAGATATTATTTATTCACTATAATTTTGGCAAAATTGATCTGCAATCTATCCAGTGAATACTTGTGTTTGCGCTCTGGACAGAATCAAAAGGTTTATTTTTGCCCAGTGCTATAGTCCAGTGAAAGCTCGTGAATCTACTCATTATAACAAAACTCAATGAGACTGAGATGAGCTAAGACGAAGGACTGCATTTTAGTGATTTACACTCCAAAGGTCAATAGATGGGACAAAAATATACGTGAAAGTGTATGTGAATTGAGGCCAGAGCACACTTTCTGAGGCACTTAATTCTGGAACCAGGCCTGGATAAAACTAGTGTTTGAGCAGTTTTCACAGCAGCTCATATTTAGGCGATCGCATGGAGTGTTATCTGGCTATGCTTCAAAGTCAGAAAAATTAGTCGGATATTTGTTAATTTCCTCCGTGAAAAACTCTATACAGTTAGATTAAACATGCACACGGGCTTCTTGCATCTGTTGATTTCATCTTGTGTGGATTATTTTCGTTTTATTTAGTGCAAAATCTCTGGTTTCATCAGCTCTGATAAGTAATAAACAACATATGCGGTTGGCTAATGTTAACTATCTTTTGATCAAAACATAAAACATTATTTATCCTGTTTGCATCTAAGAGGCGTCTGTTACACATCTTCCCTGTGTGTTAACATCAGTAATTATGACTGTCCAATGACTGACTTGACTCTTGGTAATGTATTTTGCTCCGCCCCCAAACATATGATTCGACTATCGGCAAGATTCGACAATTCTGATTCGACTATGAAAATCCTTAGTCAGGGACAGGGACACCCCTAATTATTTATCATAATGAATAATTACAGTGATGTTTGAGGATCAAACTTACCTTTTTTTTTTGGTGAATTGTATTAAAAAAAAAAAAATTGCACTATGAAAAATAGTAAACAGTAAAACAAAAACAGCAAACATATAACAAACAGCACACATACAGTGGATATAAAAAGTCTACACGCCCCTGTTAAAATGCCAGGTTTCTGTGATGTAAAAAAAATGAGACCAAGATAAATCATTTCAGAACTTTTTCCACCTTTAATGTAAACTATAACCTGTACAACTAAAAAAAACAACAACAACAACAAAAAAAACATACTGAAATATTGTAGGAAAGGCAGAGTAAAAATAAATCAACTAAAATAATGTGGTTGCATTAAGGATGTGGCTGTGTTCAGAATGAAGCAATCAGAGTCAAACTCATGTTAAACAGGAGTCAGTACACACCTGCCATCATTTAAAGTGCCTCTGGTTAAACACAAATAAAGTTTAGCTGTTCTAGTAGGCTTTTGCTGACATGTTCTTAGTCGCATCTTTCAGCAAAAACCATGGTCCGCAGAGAGCTTCCAGAGCATCAGAGGGATCTCATTGTTGAAAGCTATCAGTCAGGAGAAGTGTACAGAAGAATTTCCAAGGCATCAGATACACCATGAAACACAGTGAAGACTGTCATCATCAAGTGGAGAAAATATGGCACAACAGTGATATTACCAAGAGCTGGATGTCCCTCCAAAACTGATGAGAAGAAAACTGATCAGGGAGGCTGCCAAGAGGCCTACAGCAACATTAAAGGAGCTGCAGGTATTTCTGGCTAATACTGGCGGTGTAGTACATATGACAACAGTCTCCTATATTCTTCATGTGTCCGGACTATGGGGTAGGGTGGCATGAAAAACATCCAAGCCCGGCTAAATTTTGCAAAAACATATTATAAGTCTCCCAAAAAGCATGTGGGAAAATGTGTTATGGTCTGATGAAACCAAGGTTGAACTTTTTGGTCATAATTCCAAAAGGTACGTTTAGCACAAAAACAACACCACTGCACATCACCAGAGGAACACCGTACCCACAGAGAAGCAGCATCACGCTTTACGGCTGTTCTTCTGGGGCCTTAGTCAAGGTGGAGGGAATCATGAACCTCTCCAAATACCAGTCTATACTGGCACAAAACCTTCAGGCTTCTGCTAGAAAGCTGAAGATGAAGAGGAACTTCATCTTTCAGCAAGACAACAACCCAAAGCACACATCCAAATCAACAAAAGAATGGCTTCACCAGAAGAAGATATAGTTTTGGAATGGCCCAGACCTGAATCCCATTGATGCGAAGAAGAGTGGGCAAATATTGTAAAGTCAAGATGTGTCATGCTACCCAAAAAGACTGAGTGGAGTAATAAAATCAAAAGGTGCTTCAACAAAGTATTAGTTTAAGGATGTGCAGACTTACGCAACCACATTATTTTAGTTTTTATTTTTACTCCACCTTTCCTAAAAGATTTCAGTTTGTTTTTTAATTTAGTTGTACAGGTTATAGCTTACATTTAAAGGTGGAAAAAGTTCTGAAATTATTTATCTTGGTCTCATTTTTTTTACACAGAAACCTGGCATTTTAACAGGGGTGTGTAGACTTTATATCCACTGTATAAAAACAGTATTCTAACAAAATTATGGCTTTACAAAAACACATTAAAAATAAAACCATACATACAAGAACATAAAATACAACTGTATTTAAGAAATATAATATTTTCTAACTGTATTCACAAACTGAGTACAGTAATTATGTTTATGTTTTTGGAAATGGATCTTTTCTATCCTTAATCAGGCTTATTATTTTGACCACAAAGTATGTGTTTTCTGCAAATGTAATTGTGAAAGTTTAATTGGTTAGTTTAATATCCATTTTATTCATCAGAGTTTTGACGGCTGAAGTAAAAAAACAAAACAAAAAACAAACAAACAAACAAAAAAAAACAGTAGAACAGATAAATAAGAAATGCTACATTGTATAAAGTAATCAAATGTATAAAAACACTACATATTCATATTCTTAAATTTAACATTCATATCAAAGTGATTTAGTGATTCAGTCAAGAGCAGTGAGAGATTTTCTCTTTGATTAACATGAATGACAGACAGCATGAATTTTAGACTGTTGTCACTTTAAGAGCTGCCTGGATCCAATATACTGTTACACGTGCGTTCTTCCTCAGCCGTATTCTTCACTTCAGACCTAAATTACTATTTATGAGGATACTTTCGCTGCTGATTGCATTTCAGCGACGTAAAATCACTTGTTTTCAAACCGCAGTGCTTATAAGTGCATGCAAACGATAAGTTTTCCTGACCGCATAGCACAGCAATGTCATGTGAGCGTGTAACCGCAATAGAGACGATAGTCCAAAATCTCTACCGTTTGACAAATTTATACTGAGGAGAAAAAAAATAAATAAATAAAATTTCTAAAGGTCAGGAAGTTATAGATGCAAGAACCTAAACTTGAAGACTTGAAGACAAAGCTAAGATGCCAGCTGTACATATAACACTCCCAGTCACAGCTTCCACTTGAATATAATGTAGAATCTATGACTTCATCTTTAAACAATTATTTCACTATTCTCTTGTAACACACACAAGCACTGCCAGCATACATTATATCAATGGCAGGTATAGCATGTCTCACACTATGAAGATGATGGCACATATCAAACAGTGTGAATCTGAGAGACTCACAGAGTTCTACCATCATATGCGTCTAATAAAAACAGACTATATAAGCGTGTCTCAGACTCACAGATGGTGCTGATGAGTGTACTGGAGTGCTGCCGCAATTCAGCAATAAACTCGCCCATCTTTCCTTCCATCGTTTCATACAGCGGCTCCGTGTCGACTGTGGGCTCATCAGGGAAAAACAGAGGCTTTCTCAGCAGTCGCCGGTACCTGACACACACACACACACACACAGACATACGCACGCACACGCACAGACACACGCACAGACACACACACACACACACACACACACATAGACATATGCACGCGCACGCACAGACACACGCACAGACACACACACACACACACACACAGACATACGCACGCGCAGACACGCACAGACACGCACAGACACACGCACAGACGCACGCACAGACGCACACGCACACAGTTTTAAAATATAATTTTCATGCAAATGTGTGAAAGAAACTCTGAATCAAAGTCTGTCTTACCTTTTTATAGCTGAATTGTAATCCTGAAAGAAACCCAAGAGAAACCCAAAAATATTAGGATTTTGATTTGTTTTGTTTTGTTTTGTTCAAACTGCCCAACGAGGAAAATTCAGTTTTCATGAACAACTTAAAATCAAAATTTCTAGATGTTACAATTAATGTATCATAATTGGAAATAATCTGTAATTTTTATAACTATCCACAGACTCTTAGTTGAAGACTCTAATCATTTAAATCAAAACTGCCTAATGTTACAAATGAAATGTCCATCCAGGAAGTGGCAGAAGACTGTGCAAGCTTTAATCATCATACTGAATGTGATCCAGATGTAGTCTTTGATAAAAACATGATGTTTTTTTTCCAGCTTTTTTTAATAATAATAATAATAATAATAATAATAATAATAATAATAATAATAATAATATGAAACCCTAACCCTAATCTATATTCAACTGTTGGTAAAAAAAAAAAAAAAAAATGCTTGAAGGTAGAATGAAACAGAATGAAGAAAATTAATTAAAGGGGACCTATTATGCAAAAATCACTTTTATAAGGTGTTTGAACACAGTTGTGTGGCTGCAGTGTGTGAAAACATCGAGCCTATAATGGTAAAAATCCACCCGCTCATTTATTTATAATCTAATAAAATCATAAACAGTCTCTCAGGACGAGCTGTTTCAGATTCTCCCTCTCTGCGCGTCACTGAGGGGAACAACTCCCGCCCCATTAGTGACGCTGCCCTATCAGCAGAGACACAGCCCTGAGTGAGAAGCTCCGCCTCCGCCATTAACGTTACTGATCACTGTAGCTGCTGGAGATATACAACATCAGTGCCAAAGAGGCTTTTCAAGTGTTGTGTTTTGGGATGCACTAACGAACACAGGAGTCTCCATAATCTCCCCTCATCTGAGCAGCTGAGGACACTGTGGTTAAGCTTCATTGTCTAAGGAAATGTCCCTGAAAAAAATCGGTAAAGTCCCCAATATGTGTAGGGATCAATACCAACGCTTCGTGCGCGAACGTCAGCTCCAGACAAAGTAAGTATCATGCGTTTGTTTTCTAAATTGCCATTCTGAAAGAGCTTCTTGTCACTCTGTAAGGCTAATGATGCTAAAGCTATCATTGTCTCTGTCTGTCTGTTTTCACAGGTGCTGTCTTCATGAATGATCGGCGAATAGGAACGTGGTAGTTAAAAGTTGCATATGAAAGCAATGTGTGTCGATCACTTCAGTTTGTTGAGCTCATAATCAGGAGGGGGTCTTATAAAGTTTGTGATAGCATGAGACCAGCTATGTTGTTATTTTTATCCTGCAGTGCTCCCCGTCTGCGTAATTCATAAACGCAAATTTATTATGCACAGTACAATCAGATGACAGACTTTGAAACCGAGTAGTTTTCTGTAAAGATAACCGGCTTGTACTAATAGGGGAATGTTTATTTGCACAGGCTAGCGCTGCTAATGCGGAGCTCGAGCTCTTGAAGCTCCGCCCTCTTCTCCGGGAGCTCATTTGCATTAAAGCAACATACTCCGATTCAGAGCGTTTTGGCTCATACCCTAAAAGTGGTAATTTTAACAAGCTATAAAACATTATCTGTCAGGTATTTTGAGCTAAAACTTCACATACACACTCTGGGGACATCAGAGACTTATTTTACATCTTGTAAAAAGGAGCATAATAGGTCCCCTTTAATTTATTAATGATTAAAAGTAGAGACTGTTTTTTGTATTATTATTATTATTTTGATGTGGTGCATTTTCAGATATTCATACAACAAAATATTCTGGGGGATGTGAAAATTTAGTGAAAATGATCAAAAACGCTGCCGGTGGCTGACAGCTTGGCAGGGAAAGAGTAAACTTTGGTGAACTTGAAAAATGGTGCGTATTGACGTCTTACTCATTTAAAAACAATATACCTTCTGATGTTCACTCATGTTTATTTCCTGCTGTAACTAGTAAAGAGGAACAGATGATCACTTCACATGCCACTTGAACTGAGGCGCTACAGCCTCACTGGTCTTTGTGAAGTGTCAACTCCAATGGGAAGCAGATTTACGTGTTTAGACACAGTTCAGATGTCCAGATATCAGATATGTATCTGATTTAAAACCACATTAGGAAGTGGCTCAGAATGGATACTTTACTTCTTTGTTTTTTCCCTTCCCATCACATCTGTCTACTATTATTGTATAAACCATTTCAGATAAACCTGCCACTAAATTATGCAAAAATTAAAACTAGTTGGTTGCTTTCCATTTTCCCCTTTTAAGAGGCCAGAATAAACTGCAAATGGACCAGACTTCATGCTTCTAGAGATGTCAGACTAGGTTCAAATAACTACAACCAATCCGACAACAAAACGCTTTAGGTTTCTGTCAAGAACAGTTACAGATCATTTTATGAATTCAGTATTTGTGTGTAAAATGTACCTTAATGAACTGGAAAGCGTCACTCTCCTGCAGAAGCCTCTCAAAGCCCGAGTGAACCTCTTGTAGACGGGTTTGATCTTGTGCTATTCGAGTCAGGTTCTGCTGGATTCCCGAACACTGCTCACTGTCATAAGTGCTGAGGCATTCACGCAGCGAGGACAGAAAAGCATCCAGATGTGCAATAGAAGTCTCTCGGAAAGCATCCAGGTGCTGGTCTGTGTCGTCTCGGTAGGCCTAGAACACAAAGGCTTTTTGTTAAGACTAAAAACTTCACAGAGCATTAACCAAGACGTGAACTAATGCCACAGAATTAACTTCACCTTGTTGTGCCGTTCAACCTCTTTTTGCTCCAGTCGATTTTTTTCTGCTTTAAGGATCTTTCTGTTCGTCTTGTGCAGTTGAATGTCAAGATAGGTCTAGAGAAGACAACAGGGACAGAGAGAACAAGAGTTCTCGCACATCTGAAATGTGAGAGCTGATTGACCATGCAAAATTTGAGGTGTGTTTCACTTCGCTTTTAGACACACACTTCCCTTAAGAGAATCCTCACCACCATTTTGGTGCGCTACACTTCATCAAATGGATGAGTAAAGTTTATGTATTAAAATGGTCTGAAAATAATTAGTCCCTGCTTCCACTCAGCTACACCAGCTCAGACAACCTGCTCCACTTTGACATTGTTAGCTAAACTAGTAAATGCTAACCAATGGTAAATGCCAGTACTAGAGTAATTTAGCCATATATGTTTGAACCAGACATTTATTCTGAAGAAGACTAAGATGAATCAGAATAGTAATGAATTTCATGCATCACTCTCTAAAACACCAGACACTTAATGGTAATTGATATTGTTAACCTTTCGCTTGACTACATTATCAAACTGCTAATGATGATTTATAATGTTACACAAACCATGTTCCCGTTCACCATCTTAGAAAGCTAATGATATTGAAAGCCCCAACCTGCAAGTTTGATGGGATTGGCTACATGTTTGTGAGGTTTCAAATAGTATTGCTGAGACTGTCTTCGGTACACTGCAGGTTTATAGAGAAAATGCTCAGCAGTGGTTTTTTACGAATGAATTTGCATATAGTTTTGTCTTTAAGCACAGTGAAAATACCAGATGTAAACAATGTTAAAAACTTGGGGGTCCATCACAGGGGGTCTTCAAACACATAATACTTCTTGAAGCACCTGAAGTGTTATGGCTTGCCCACTTGTCAACGCCGATAACTCGTAAATACGAACTTCCCAGTAGGACTTGAACACACCATTAGGACGTTACATTTCAACCCACTACGCTGTTTCCGCCAGCAGTGGGCGCTCCTCCAACAAAATCAATGGCATACATTCAAATAAACAAGAAAGAGGGAAGTTAGCAAGTGAAGGGCATTAAAATGTGAAGTGGAACGCAGTAGTGATGGAATAAACAAATCTTTTCAAAGCTTTGAATCGACTGCTTCGCAAAATGATTCATTGCTCCGAAGCATTCAACACACCACACACCGGTGACACCTGCTGGTCAAAATAGTGTAAATGCAATGAAAATGCAGGCCAAACCTGCATAAAAACTGCTTTTACAAACCAATTGCAAATTTGTTTTATTGAAAGTATAATCTATCAAATATCATTCATCATCTAATCCCTTAAATATTAAGTGTTGATATAATAGGTGTTCTTTTTTCTTTCTTATTTTTCAGGGATTTTTTTTTGTTTGTTTGTTTGTTCTATGTATGGCTCAGCTAAACAGGCAAATAAATACAATACAATACAATACAATACAATAGTAGTCAACATTTGAATTGGATCAGAAAAGTTTATCAAAGTTGTCCTAACACAAGAACACATTTTGCTTTTAGGACAACTTTAATGAAAAGTTTTGATCCACTTCAAATGTTGACTACTGGTATTATACAAACATCTCATTAAAATGTCAACAAATGTATAAAATCCAAAATTAGGTAAAAACTATGAACACTGGTCCAGTGTTTTGTGATCTCAGATAATTGCTTCAAAATTATGACATAACGAAGCCTCGTTTACTGAAATAACATGACTTTGGCAGTTTGATACACGCTCTGAATTAGTGATTTGAAAAAAAGATTTGTAAAGGTTTGAAATCACTAGGAATGCAGCCTTGTACCACAATGCTTTAGGCTGCGTTTACACTGCAAGTCTTAATGCACAGATCCGATCTTTTGACCATATCCGATTTTTTGGCCCGTCTGTTTACATTCACTTTAGACACGACTGGTATCCGATATCTGTGTTTACATTAATTCCCGCCCAAAAGGATTGTCTGCAGTGATCGCAAATGCACATGGTAGACCATCGGGTTTTAAGTGGCCGTGCTATTAAAATTATTTATATAATTCACGTGGAATGGCCATTATTATTTGCCAGGTTGGACAACGGCTGTCATGGATGTTCTGCAGCACAAAACATGACTGAACGGATAAAGACCGGAAAATAACGGTAATTTTAATTTGTTAGACTAATTTATCTACAGCTGAGGAAGAATTCTTTAGTGAAATAAAGATGATATTTATTGAAATGAATTCGAATGAATTAACGAGAGAGAGAGAGAAGGAACGTGCGAGCGAGCAATTGCAAACAAACAAACATTGCAAACAAGCGTCAGTTTAATTACAAAAACTGCTAAGTTATCACCTCATTGCTGAGAAATATAATGTAGCTTTTAGGTGTAGTATTTTCAAAATTCACGAGGCAGGGGTTGAAAACCAGCTCCTGAATGTGCAATTTCTATAGTTTCCATTTCAATAAAATGCTAGCGCATACAGCACGCCGGCATTATGAGCAAACGTGTCGCCCTCGCATTGGGAGTTCTGTGGAGAATCGGATGTGTGTGTTTAGACGTAGGTCGGATGTCCAGATATCGGATATGTATCTGATTTAAAACCACATTTGGAAACGGCTCAGATCGGATACGAAAAAAATCGGATCTCGTGCGGATTTGTGTGTTTACACGCGTGCATCAAATTCCGATCTGTGTCAGATATGGGCAAAAGATTGGATTTTTTCTCCCAGTATAAACACAGACTTAGACTCCACTGGTGTAAAGGGAGTCAAAACGCTTTGGAAACCAATTACTGAAACCACATTTGGAGGTATAAATGTGAACTACAGCTGCACGATTCTTGATAAATTGAGAATCACTTTTTTTTTTTTTTTCTTCAAATTGAGATCACGATTCCCCCACAATTCTGAACTAAGGAAAATTTACTAGAGGCTGTGACAAAATATTAAATGCTGCAGTCTATTCTAAAATGTTTAATTAATATAAATAAATACTAAAATACTTCACTTGTTTCATTACTGAATGAATCAGCATTTGAGCAAATCTCTTGAATTAATGATTCAATGACAAATACATTTAACAGTCATTTGTCGTCACCTGGTGGTGAATCAATGCAATCAACAAACATTAGCTATTTGAAGCGGCAATTACTTTCAAAATATGATTTGCTGTATTTTGATCGCTACTATAGACATCAGTGTTTATATCCAAACTATAAATGGTTGAAAAGACCCAGACATGATAACTGCTCTGTTTGCATCAGCGGCAGCGCAAACACAGTTTTGAATGTTCTGGTATGACTTTATCAAAGGTTTAATAGACACAGATGAATCGTTGTCATTTAGTAATAAGTCTGTGTGGTGTTTGAATCGAGATTGAGATCTTTTAACGATTAATCCTACATACAACATACAAAACTACCAAATTTTGCTATAAGTTTAATCGCAACATATATTCATTGCAGTTAATAGTGTTTGTCTGTTTGATTACATGCAATTTAACTAACAGCATGATTTTTACTGTACATTTCTGCCAGAGTCACCACTAATAACCTACTTCTAATATAATGTAGAAACTTAAAGGGATAGTTCACCCAAAAATGAAAATTCTGTCATTAATTACTCACCCTCATGTCGTTCCAAACCCATAAGACCTTCGTTCATCTTCAGAACACAAATTAAGATATTTTTGATGAAATCCGAGAGCTCTCTGACCCTCCATAGACAGCAAGGGTACTACCACGATCAAGGCACAGAAACGTAGTAAGGACATCGGTAAAACACTCCATGTGACATCAGGAGTTCAACTGTAATTTCACGAAGCTTCGAGAATACTTTGTGCACAAAGAAAACAAAAATAACGACTTTATTCAACATTTCTTCTCCTCCTCATCCAGTCTGCTGTGGCGAGCCTCCATTTTGGAGAGTATCGTGACGCAGGAGGAGAAGAATTGTTGAATAAAGTATATTTTGTTTTTGTTTTACAGCTCTCGAATTTCATATAAAAAAATCTTGATTTGTGTTCTGAAGATGAAGGAAGGTCTTACGTGTTTGGAACGACATGAGGGTGAGTAATTAATGACCGAATTTAAATTTTTGTGTGAACTATCCCTTTAAATTTTCTGTAAAGCTGCTTTGCAATGATTTGTATCATGAAAAGCGCTACACAAATAAACTTGAACTGAACTGAATGAATCGTGCAGCTCTAGTGTGAACCGATGTAAGAAGAGTGATTGGGCCTGGACATATCAGACCTACCTTGAAATCCTTCATGGTGTTCTTCAGCGTTTTGATGGAGTGTCCAGTGTGTGTTCCCTCAATGGTGCAGGCGTTACAGAGGAACAAGCGCTCATCCAGGCAAAAGTACCGGAACATCTCGTCATGCTCCAAGCACTTCCTCTTCCTCATGTCTCCAAGCGGCTCCGCCAGCGGATGCTCTCTGAACGCCGGCAGCTCCAGATGAGGCTGAAGGTGCTTGGGGCACATGGACACTTCACACTTCAGGCAGGTTTTGATCGCCACCAGACCCTTCCCGTCCTCGCTGGCGTCTCCAGGACAGTAATCGCAGCGAACCTGGGCGGGTCTGCGAGACTCGTCGCTCCGGCTCTGAGCGGAGCGCTCTGATTGGCCACGACGGCGGAAACCGTCAGCGATGTTTGCCAGTTTGAAGTTCTTCTGCCATTTTGCGGAGCTGCGGTGAGTCTGTCTGCACTCGGGACACCGCAGGCGGCCGTGGTCGGAGCGGCTCTTGAGTCGGCGCAGGCAGGGCAGGCAGAAGTTATGTCCGCAGGGCAGCAGGTGCGGATCGCGGTAGAGATCCAGACACACCGGACACGTCAGCTCCTCCTCCAGAACGCTGCTGTCTCCAGCGGATGTGGCCATTATCAGAGCACCTGCGGGGAGCTGGACAGATAGTGGAAGTCTGAAGTTAGTTTTAACAACAATGCAGTTTGCCTCCTATTTATGTAGGGTGGAGAACCGGCCAAATTTGGACTGGCAGCTGTTGCAGATACTTGTTAAGGAGTAGTTTAACAAAAAAAAAAAGAGGATGTTATGTCATTCTAAATCCACATTCTGTTTCTTTTCATATTAATATAATTGGCAAAAAAGAAAGAGCGAGAGATCAGCAATACTGACAACAGAAAGTAAAAAATATACACTACTAGTAGGATTTTTATTTTTTTATAAATAAATAAATACCATATATATATATATATATATATATATATTTATTTATATTTTATTTTTTTCCCCATTTCTGTCAAAAATAGTATGTGAAACTGTCACCATTAAAAAAAAAACTAATAATAATTTGAGTATTTTAGTATTTAGTGATTGCTGTTTGAGTTTGTGTGAATCAAATGCTGTTGTTTCAGTGCTAATGTAGCGTGTCGTGTCCACTGCGGTCAGCAAACACACACTAGATAGTGCACTACACTACAAAGAGCCATTACACCATTAAAAACAGGAGCCAAGCAGGTTAAACTTCCATGAGACACAAGTTTCCCATCAGATGTCCCGCGTCTCCCTGAGCTGAGAGTACTGTTTGGGCTGGATTTGATGGGGTTTAGCAGCAGACGAGGCTTTAAAACAGCACACTCACAAACACCGATGCATTATTGATGCTGAGCTTTGATGTGTGTGTGACTGAACATAGAAACAGAGCAGATAAAAGCAGACGCTCATGAAACGCTGTGGATGCTAATGCAGTGCTGCCATATAATGACGCAGCTAATGCGGCTCACACAGCCTCAATAATGCAGATCAGACTCAAAACTCACATTCTGACCAATGAGAAACATCAACACTAACGGACAACAACATGTGTGTGGCATATTTCACAGCCAAAAATAAGACTGACTAATTGATTTAGCAAAAAAAATGTTTTTATTATTTTTTTAAAATTTATTTTATTTTTTATTTTTTAATTCATTTGCATTGTGACATACATATATATATATATATATATATATATATATATATATACATATATATATATACACACACACATACACACTTGAAATAGATTTTCTTTTACTTGTAAAATTCAAAATTATTTTTGCTATCACAAAACCGGCTTTACAGACGAGATGCGCATGACAATCACATGCGATTTATCGTGCAGCCCTTTTTGTTTGTTTGTTGATCACAAAGTACAAAGTAGATGAGGAAAACTAGGATGCCGGTTGTATTAAAGCGCCGTCATTACTGTCTACAGTGCATGGAATGGTGCGCTGTGATTGGTTGAGCGGATATATCGCGTTCTGCAGAGAAGTGAGACTGGCGTTTGTAGCGATTTGGAAAAAAAGGGAGAAAACATGACAGATTAACATGATGGATATCGTATTTTGTGTAAAATTAAAAATTGACTTTTCAGTATCGACCAGATACAACACTGATTTTAGTGTTAACTCATTTTTTTTAAAAAATGGCGTTTATCGCGTTTTGGAACCAAACTCTTCATTTATTCAATAAAAATAAAGTTAATATTTGTAGAGTGGAAATAAACAAATTACCTTATTAATATTACAGTGTTATTAGGTATGGTTAGTGGTAGGTGTATGGAAATATTTGTCCCAAAAAAGTGGCCTTCATTTAATAATATTTATAAGTATGATAATTTACACTCAATGTTATTGCATACTGTAACATATAACTACAGTACTGAAGTAGAAATGTCTGCCACCTAACTACTATTTACACGCCTGTTGCTAAGGAAAATACTGGTATTTTTTCGTTATTTGCTCTTAGTGTAACTAGAAGATATTGCTTTTTGCACTTAGTGTAACTGCCAAAAAATATAATTGTTCAGTTAAAGACAACTCAGTGATGATTCAGTTCTGTTCAATATGTAAAGTTAATTAATTATGAAATTAGTTCAATAAATTAGGCAATATAGCACTGTTTACTACAGCAGTCAACACTTGAAGCTGATCAAAACCTTTCATCAAAGTTAATTTACCGTTCTTGTATAAGGACAATAACCGTTCTCGTCTTGGACAAGTTTGATGAACTTCAAATGTTGACTACTACAGTATGCATCCTTTTTAACAAGCCTTTGTAAAAAGAACAGTTAGCACATTTATTTGTAAGGTAACAACATCGACAGCTTTGCTGAATTAATGTTCAGTGTTTGTCATGTGACAGCACTTTAGTATACTACTCTAAAGCATTTGTCGCCTATTGTATACCGTTTCACACACTATTCTTTAAAAAAAAGTAGGCAGTATGCACTGTGTACTGTGCAGAAACTAAGTATGCCATTTCGAACACAGCCAAGTCTTCTTACTTGAAAAATGTCATTTTCGAATAACATATTGGAACAGAATGGCAGAAAATAACCTAAAATAATACAGTTATGAACCACAACTTACCTTAGGAGAAAACGCAGCAACAACTGCAGTTTTGACTCTACGGCAGCATATCGCTCATGTTCCTCTGTGGAAAAAATCAAAAGTGAAAGTACATCAACGGTGACGTGATCAGAGTATCAGGAATAATTTGTTTGGATGAAGTACGCACAGCGTGGTCACGTGGTACGTGTTACTTTTCTCAGCGCTGCAGAGTCTGTTCCAATCACTGCTGGAAACGACTATCCGATTAACCATCAATAAACAAACGGAGGCTGATTAATATTTGCATTTCAGCAAATAATTTTTTGGACTTGATATGTTCAAGTCTTACTATTATACTTGTAAAATAGTTTTCTGAATATGAGTATACATCTTCGTTTAACTTGCATTCCCTAAAATGGCAAAGTGGCCCAATTGTCAAAGCTCTCACACAAACCTGGCATGTAAGATACACAATGAAGATCACACCTCCAACGCTTTTCATTCAGCCAGTCACAATACACACTATTCTGTTGTTCCCTCGTGTTCTAGTCACTTAGGGAACATGCTTTGGTATAGTAAACTCAAACAAACTCTTATAAGTAAATAATAATAATAAAAAAAAAAAAAACAATGGACCAAGGCCAACGAAAACCAACCCTAGCAGTGTTCTTAATTATCTGATGATAGTATGGGCCTACATGCAGCCACTTAAATTTAATTAGTTGTAACTGAAAGAATCTGTAATGTTAGTTTGACCCACTTGTTGCTTGAGTTGACTGACCTACATAGAGTATTGATTAATGACAGTGAACAAACATTTGCAAATCATCTACAAGCGCTTATAGCGGCACATACCTAAAAGTCGTTGTCGTGTGATAATTCGTGATTTTTCCTGTTTTTGTAAGGAAGAACCGCATTCGCCCACTCTCTTGCGTTTCCGCAAACGAGATTTTAAACTACTATAAGTTATGACATTGTTGCTAAACACCATACGGTGACGTACGTGTTTGTTTAAAAGCAGAATTCACAAATATTTACTTTCCAGACGCCGTGTTTAACTTATCATATTAATAACATACCAGTGGCGTTCAGGCTCTGGATTCAGCAGCGCTGACTAATGACGCTAACCAATCAGAAGACGCGTTTAATACCACGTGATGTGGCGTATCAGAAAGCTGCGTCACGCCGTTCTGTGTGACGGAAAAGGCAGTTTCTAACGTAAGCTATTAGCTGAAGCGCTCAAACTCGCGGCTACTTTCTTTCAGTACACAGGCAAATACGCATTTGATCGAGGTGTTTAAGTGTTTTGAGGCTGCTGGCGAACATGGCAGATGTCAGAGCGATGGGGGTTTTCCAGGAGAGAGTGAAATCGTTGCTCGGCTCCTTACTGGAGGTCCTGCTGACTGAAATAACAGAGGCGTATAGACAGAGTTTGGCTGACAGCATGGACATGAACCACTGTAAGTGTTTAATGCTGACTAAGAGAAACTTACATTCAGTCAAGTGTGGAAGAACTTGACTGGTCTGCATAAAACCAAGTCCTAATCCCAGTTGAACACTGGCTCTGGTGTGACTGTAAATGCAGACCTTGAGCCAAAAACTCATCACCAAACACCAGTGACTTGTACATATGGGTACAGTCATTTTAGACCCTTCCAAAACTGTTGCAGCAGAGATGGAAATACAATTTTTAAATACATGAATTATGTTCCCATCGTTGTTGCCACAGATTTGGAAGTGCATTTTT
>JAFVLL020009066.1:0-11295 GCA_021397915.2 Tor tambroides
CAATTTAATATGTCAATAATTTGTATATTGTTATTGTTGCTTAGAGTGTTGATTTGCTTGTAATAACAAAGTATAATTTTTGTAACTTTCTTTAAAGGCAATTTTGATATTTCCTATGTATATGTTTCAGTATTATTTCTTATGTTTTCTGATGTATAATTTCGGTTCTGTTTCTTTAACGGCCACGCACGTGTTGTTAGACGAGGTTGAAGAGGTGCGGGCAGAGAAATAAGGGAGAAACAGTTTTCTTACCGTCTTGCTGTCTTTATGGATAAAACTTGTGTTTAAGCGTTTAAGGAAATACAAGTTAAAGGTTTAACAAGTGTAATAGGACACAAGAACCAACTGGAATTTTGTCATTTTTATGTTTTGATTAAACTCGCATTTGTTTACGGACTTTTGACTGTCTTCTGTGACGAGTAAGAACCCACCTTTCCTGCCGCTGTATTTAAGTTAAGTGAATACAGGACTTTGCATCTACACAATGTATTGTTGGCTATTGCTACAAATATACCTGTGCTATGACTAGTTTTGTGCTCCAGGTTTACATAGTTATAAATGTTGGTTTGCAGCCTACATTGAATGTGATGGAATAAAAAAAGATTGTCTATCGCAAAATTATGGTAAAAAACATCTTTCTGTTGCGTTATCCTCGCAGGCTGCACATAAAACAGAAAACGACCAGCAAAGTCATATTTCCAAAAGAATGACTCCTAAGAGCTGTTTTTTTTTTTAATGGATTAAAAATACACAGCATGACCCAGTGTACGCCAAGTCGTGAAAAATGACTCTAAAACAAACACTGTGTGATTCATAAGCTTACAACTCTTATGAGCCACTTCTTTTAAGTGAATCAAACATGCAGTGGCAACAATGTAGTCAGATTTCTGTTGGACTATGGATAACAGCTGTAGTGGCATGATTTCATTGAAGTACTTTTCACATATATGCACTGCTTTTTCAGCAATGTTTTTGTAAGAATAGAAAGTGTGCCCAGAAACTGCACCCATGGCACTGGCCCTGGTACTTTGCATAATGAGTTTCTAATGATTAAAAGGGATAATTAACCACAATTGCTCTGTTTAAATATAAATAGCAATATACTCTCATAGTAATAGAAAGAATGTTTAATTTGATGCATTTGAAATGTATTTTAATTTATACGGTCATAGGCAGAGATCCCCACACTGTAAAATCGGAAATTTTCCGCCAGGACTTTGGGTAAAAAAACTGAAAAAAATCAATACCAAAAATTCCTTTACATTAACACAGTACATTGAGCCTTATTTTTACAGAATTTTCTTAGAGTGCACTCCAACTACCATCATCCCAGACGCCTTTAGACTCCTGCAGCAGCACCAAACAGTGTGCCATTAAATAGAGAGAAAAAAATCGGCCAATGCAATTTCTATGTAAATGCACAAAAGAGCCAGGCAAGTGACTAGAATAGAAAACACTGTGGACGTTATTACACTGACAGAGAGCAGCCACAAATCAAGTTGGGATAAGAAAATCTACATGACTACAGCCTACTTGTTTTCTCTCTGACCCTCTGAGCAAAGCTGTGATTTAGAAAGGATATTTGCCATTTACCCCTTACAAGAGTGACCTTTTCCCCATTTGACACAAAGGAATACACACACACGTTAGCAAACACACATACATACCTGTACAAAACAGGGTCCCCACTGCAGCTCCAGCCCACTGCCAATGTCGTCAGGCTGCTTTAGCAAAAGGTGGACAGCCTATAAAAGTGTAATTGATGGTTGCCTGTGAATGGACATTTCTTTCCCTCCCTTTTTAAGAGTAGCCTGGCTCATTTTATGGCACTATGGAATTCCTTCTTGGTTCCACATCTCTTTCAGAGAATGTGGTCTCCATGGGAACCAAAGTCTGAACTTCCATGTTCTGTCCAGTAGACCCTTCTGCCCTAATGACCATGTGCCGTCACACTGGAATTCTCACAAAACACTGCAAAATGATCAAACGCAAAATAAGACAATGAGAATAATGGATTCGCTCTTTCATCAAAGTCGGGATGGCTGCCATATATTAAACAGCTCCCCATAAAAAGGAATTACAGCCCTTGGTGTTGTAAAAAGGGAGGCTGATGTGTAGTTTAATGTCTATTGGTGGTTGAATGGTTATTCACTGTGCTCTGATGTCCTTCACAGAATGTATCTGTTTACCTCTGTGTAGTTGACTTCATCTGGGAAGCTTAATCGCAGCATCACTTCCACACATGTAATTGTCTGAGATCGACTGTAATTTGATTCCTCCAGTAATGGTAATGCAGGGTTTGCATGCCAAATGCTGAAAAATATAAATATGTAATGGGTTTGCTCAGATGCTCACTTTCGATTGCAGATTCAATCTGTCAAGTGTAGTTCAGATACCTCAAGGCAGAGCAAGGGCACATCATGAAAAATGTCCTTCAGTTTAAATAGTCCAGATCTAATCTGAATTCCATATCTAATTTACAAAGTATGGCGATCTTCTGATTTGTTTTGAATACAGATTCTACCTAAAGTGTGTGTGTACATGTGTAGACAGTCAAGACTTTTACATAGCTACAAACAAAAGAACATTATTTCAAATAAATTACGTTCTTGTGAGTGTTACTCAAAGTATCAGCAATATAGAATGACTTCTGAAACTGAAAAAGGTCTCTTTATTTATTTGATAAAAAGTAAAAATAATACAATATTGTAGTAAAATATTTAAAATGTGAATTGTTTTCTTTTTAAGATTAACTATATTTTTATGAATTTTCAGTCACATGATCCCTCAGAAATCATTCAAAAACACTGATTCTTTGACACAGACTGCCGTTAAAAATACAGAAAATAACAATAATAATGTGATATATTGTTGCGATTTAAAACAACAGTTTTCTATTTTAATATACTTTTAATCATAATTTCTTCCTGTAATGAAAGCTGAATTTTCAAAAGTTTGTCACATGACCCTACAGACATCATTCTAATATGCTGATTTATTTTCAGTGTTGGGAACAGATGTGCTGCTTAATATTTTTTGGAACTTGTGATACTTTTGTCAGAATTCTATGATTCATCAAAAGTTAAAATGAACAGCATTTATTTAAAATAGAAATCTTTTGTAACATTATACTCTACTGTTCAAAAGTTTGGGGTCAGTACATTTTTTCTCTTTTTCTCTTCTTTTTTTTCTTTTTTTAATTGATAAAAAGTGATAGTGAAGACTTATGTTGTTACAAAAGAGTTCTATTTTGAATAAATGCTGTTATTTTTAACTTTTTATTCATCAATGAATCCTGAAAAAAGTGTCACAGATTCCAAAAAAATATTAAGCGGCACAACTGTTTCCAACATCGATAATAAATCAGCATATTTGAATGATTTTTGAAGGATCATGTGACACTGAAGACCGGAGTAACGACTTCTGAAAATGCACCTTTGCATCACAGAAATAAATTAATTTTGATTATATTAAAATAGAAAACCATTATTTTAAACTGTAAGAATATTACTGCTTTTTTCTGTATTTTTGATCAAATAAATGCAGCCTTGATGAGCGTAAGAGACTTCTTTAAAAAACATTAAAAATATTACTTATCCCAAACTTTTGAAAGGTAAATTCTTTCATGTAAGCTAAATTAGAATATCCTTTAGAGCAGTGGTCTCAAACTCAAATCCTGGAGGGCCACAGCTCTACAGAGTTTAGCTCCAACCAGCTCCTGCTTGGAAGAGTTTCTAGTAATCCTGCAGACCTTGATTAGCTGAATCAGGTGTGTTTGATTAGGGTTAGAGCTAAACTATGCAGAGATGTGGCCCTCCAGGAATTGAGTTTGAGACCAATGCTTTAGACCAGGGGTGCCCAACCCTGTTCCTGGCGATCGACTGTCCTGAAAAGTTTAGCTCCAACTCTAATCAAACACACCTGAAGCAACTAATTAAGGTCTTCAGGATCGCGTGAAAATTAAAGGCAGGTGTGTTTGATTAGAGTTGGAGCTAAACTTTGCAGGACAGTCGATCGCCAGGAGCAGGGTTGGGCACCCCTGCTTTAGACAGTTTCCTGAACATTTAAATTGTTTTCATGACTGCATGACCCTGTTAAAATTTACTTTTCACAACTTTTTTCCTTACATTTTTCAATTCAAAGCCACAATATCAACTATTTAACTACATGATGTTTTATTAACAAGGTTCGGGAGGAGCTCGAGCAGCTAATCAACTAATTTGGCACAGGTGCAACTCGTCTAGCTAACTATCGTAACGAGCTCAATACCTGTATATATATATATGCAGCCTGCCTACCTCTGTCCAATGACAGTTTTCCGGCATCCCTCCTCCACCCCAACTCCTCACCCCTAATCTATTTTTATCCCATATTAGGGATAGGGGGAGTTCTCTGGGTTCGGGCCATATTCCGGACTCAGAGCCCTCCCCCAGGACAGCATGCCAAAATATGCTTACTATTTGCTATCTGATTAGATGTAAGGGTGAACTCGTGAATTGCCATTTTAGAAAGGTCAAACTGTTGTAAAACAAAAGTGCAAAATGGATCAAACTGAGCCATTTCAGCAAGATAAAACATTAAGAAGTTAACAGCAACATCACTTCTTTCAGTTACTGTTTGACAATATATATGAGATGTATAATCTAAATTATTTGTGGAGATTCTTTGCCAGTGTATCTTAGCACTTTTCTGAAAGCGAGAACAGCTGTAGATAGAAAACACAGGTCAGTGAAGGGTCTGTCCATACAGTCTCCACTCTGACCTTTGCGTAACCAGCCCAGAGAGCAGATCAATGAATGAGTGCTGCCGCTATAATGAGATAAAGCAGGAACCAATGTGCTGGGGGAAAGGTCTGAGTAGAGCAGGCATGTGTGATGTGTCTGAAATAAATAAGGGCTGTGAAATGGGAGGAGAGGGAAAGATGAAGGTGAGTACTGAGTGGTTTTAATCAACATACCCAGAGTTCATCAGCACTAACACATTTCACACGCTTTGTTGGATATGGGCACAGCGCCACACACAAATAGATTATCAGCACCATAGGAAGCCTAGTGAGTCTGAACAGGCACACAACTCAAACACCAGGATGATATTGCTCATTTTTCCCCAAATGACGATGCTTTGTGTTTTAAAGGGTACACTCCATTATTCACTACTAGGGTTTCCCCAGCCACCGGGTTGGCTGGAGTGCTGTCAATGATTTCCCACTGATAGCCGTGTGTGTATAATGAAGAGTTTGAGAGTGAGAGAGAGAGAGACGAAATCCATTTTAGGCATTGTAAGGTATGTGCGCAACTGGACTAGAGAACATATTTAGATTAATATTAGATTGAAGCACTCATGAGAGAGAAATAGTTTTCCCTGAGGAGGTTAGTTTTAAAGAGCTATTTTTACCTGATCTGACCTATAAAAATTACTTTTGTGTAATGTAATGATTTAGACTTATTAAATACATTGACTGATTAAAATCAAACCATTTTAAACTGTTACCACTTAAAGAATTTTATTTTTACCTGACAAAGCAGTTTTTATAGTGATGTTTTGTCATTTTAATTACTTCTAACGGAATATGTCTGTCTAAAAATTACAGAGCAAATTACCTACTGATTTACATAAAGTGCAATAATCGGGTTTCAGAAGTAAAAACAATTTTTTTTTTCTGTAGGGAAATTGATTTTTTACAATAACTTATAAAGCTTTAAAGACAGACCTACTGTACTGTGAGCTATGAGGTTGTTAATTGATTGTATGCTTTTGTTGAAGCTGTCTGTTTGCATCATTTCAACTTATATTGAAAAACATCATGTTAACAGCTGAATTTGTGGCAAAAAAAACCCTTACCCATGATGCTGCACAAAAAATGATGTCACATGGACTATTTTTAACGATGTCCTAGCTACTTTTTTGGGCCTTGAACGTGATGCGTTGCTATCTATTTAGGGTCAGAAAGCTCTCATATTTCATCAGAAATATCTTAATTTGTGTTCCATAGAAAAACAAAGGTATTACAGGTTTGAAATGACATGAGGGTGAGTAATTAATGACAGAATTTTCATTTTTGGGTGAACCATCCCTTTAATGATATAGCACTTGAAGCTAGTAGCAGCGTGGTTCTCAGATTAATTCATTCCTTTAATGACATACATATTTGAATTGTATAATAAAACACATAAACACACACATTTAAAATACATGACCTTCCATAACAGCCACATCCAGACAATACCTCAATATAGATCCCAATCCTAACCAAATGATCTGCATACAAAATGTTGTCAATGTTAATAACTATTACTCCCAAGTCATTTTAGAACACAAATCCAAATAACGCTTAAGAAAAAGAAGGATTTGCACATGTGGCGCAGTGCCGTGTATGTCATGTTAATGTATTCATTAGACGTAACTGCTGCAGTACGAAGAGAGAGCTGACTATGGAACCTGCCAGGCTAGTTTGTCACTTTGTATCTCTTTGTCTCACTCAGCAGTCAGGAGTCACGCCTGTAGGAAGGGCTTCATGTGTGACAGCTTTCCAGACACCATGTCAGTTTAACTCCAGGGGGACGTGGCCAGACAGCCCTGGAAGCCAGTGCTCTGCTCTCAGCGGATTGCTTATTTACGAAACACCCTGTTGGAGTGTTGATGAACACTGTGCTCTCACGCCTGCTCACTACTGACCCCTATTGCCCAGTGGTTGAGGTTAGGAGTAGAGTGGGGTAAAGGGAAAATGCTGCTGATGATTGGCATGACAGGAATGGTCTGATGTTTTGTTTTGTAATACAAAAGCAGTTGGTTTACATCAGTAAATGCATGAAAGGGATAATTCAGAAATTATTTTTTTGATTTTGCTAAATTTCTCTTTTTGTGTTACAAGTCACTCTGTTTTGGAATGACATGGGGTGAGTAAATGATAAATGGCAAATGATTTTTTTTTTTGTGAAATAATTGGCAAAAACAAATAAATATAATGAAATATAATGGACTGGTTTAAAAAAAAAAAGATTCTGTGGCAACATCTAATTACATACAGTGCCCTCCAAAAGTATTGGAACAGTAAAGACAAAATTGCTCTGTTGGCTATGGAGTCAAGACATTTACACATATGATTAAAAGATGAATATGAGACAAAACTACAGGATGTCACATTTTATTATTGGGTGATTCAACACATAGATGTTTTAACAGCTAAGAAGTTCAGCACTTTTAGAGTTTCATCCCCTATCTGATGTGAGCATAAGTATTGGAACAGTTGCCTCACAGGCCTTTCCAAGTGACTAGCTGTGTCCTGTTGCATTAATTCTTCAGATATTAAAAGCAGGGAATGTGTCGTATCAGTTATATCCATTACTTCTGTATTCTGAATCTTGCATTCGATGATGACACACACAAACCAGGATGAAGACGAGAGAGCTGACTTTGAGAGAAAAGCAAGTAATTTAGATGCTAAAAGAAAAGAGGAAGTCAGTTAGAGCTCTAGCAAAAACAAAGGGCATGGAGAAATCAAGAGTTTGGAAACCACCAGCGACACCAGCAACCAACAACGACCTGGGGTGCGTTTCCCAAAAGCATTGTTTGCTAACTATGGTGGTAAGTCCCATTGAACTCTATTGGTAACGACATAACTTGCGACCATAGTTGCTTTTGGGAAACGCACCCCTGATCGGCTGAGAAAACAACAGTAGTTGATGACAGACAAATCATAAAAGCTGTGAAAATGAATCCTAAAAGACGTGTCTGTAAAATCACCAACAACTTCCAGAAAGCTGGGGTGATGCTCTGACAATATACTGTCCGCATTAGACTTAAACACAGAATTACAGATGCTACACAGCAAGATGCACACCTCTGACCAGCACCAAAAATAGAAAGGCAAGATTAGAGTGTGCAAAAAAGCACAAAGGTGAGCCAGAATAGTTTTGGAACTGTGTTTACGGACCGATGAGACAAAGATGAACCTTTATCTAAGTGATGGGAAAGCAAAATGTGGAGAAAAAAAGGGAACTGCAAATGATCCCAAGCATACAGCCTCATCTGTAAAGCATGGTGGAGGTGGTGTCATGGCATGGACATGCATGGCTGCCTCTGGAACAGGCCCTCTCAACTTTACTGATGACTTAATGTATGATGACAGTAGCAGAATGAATTTGGAAGGGTACAAAACCATCTTGCCTACCAGTATTCAAGAAAATGCCACCAGATTCATTGGGAAGTGCTTCATATTGCATCAGGACAATGACCCAAAACACCCTGCCAGTTCAGTCAAGGAATTTATAAGGGCAAAGAAATGGAAAGTCTTAGATTGCCCAAGTCAATCTCCAAATTTAAATCTGATTGAACATGATTTCACCAGCTGAAGAGGAGAGTAAAGGCAGAAACTCCCCAAAATGAGCAACAATTGGAATTGGCTGCATTAAAGGCTGGGAAAAGTATTTCAAATGATGAGACTAAGAGTCTGGTGATGTCTATGGGTCACAGACTCACTGCTGTGATTGTGCGCAAGGGACCTGCAACTAAATCAATGTCACAATCTCGTGGGAGCAAGGAGCGAGGAGACGAGGAGAACATTCAATAATCCTTTTATTGAATCCAACACCAGGAACATGGAACTTGGGGTTTAGACAAACAATACCCGACCTGGGAGACAGGGAGACACAGGGCTATAAACACTGGGACTAAACTAGATAATTAACAGAACACGGCTGGAGACTAATAACTAATGATAACATAACGAGGAACGGAACAGGAAGTCCAAAAACGGTCACGAGAGGAGGGGAAACAAGACACAGGACTGACAATAATAGCTTTTAATCTTTTATATCTGCCTTATGTTCAACTGTCCCAATACTTATGCTCACATCAGTGAGTGGGATGAACTCTAAAAGTGCTGTTCTTTTTATTTGGTAAAACATGTATGTGTTGAAACGGCTAATAATAAAATGTGACATTCTGTAGTTTTGTCTCATATTCATCTTTTAATCATATTTGTAAATGTCTTGATTCCACAGCCAACAGAGCAGCTTTGTCTTTACTGTTCCAATACTTATGGAGGGCACTGTATATTCTTTAAAAGAACAACAACAACAAATTCCCCTGAGGATTTACAGAAAAAGAGGCAGTTTGGATTAAAGTCTTCCATTCCTACAGTGCTTGAGAATTTAATGTTTTAAGAAATACAAAAGAGACAAGAGAGATGTAACTCTGATACACATTTAAATATGTCATTAACTAGTTGTTTAGTTTGGTTCTATACAAATTATGTAGAACTTCTGTATATGCAGATGTCAGTATCTTAAGCTATTTCAGTTGTAGAGTGCAGTTCTCACTCCTGTAAATTATGTGTGTGCAGAACAATATCATCTACTAAGTACTAAAAATTGAACTGACACCCGAATTTAGCAGCAGTGTGTACATGCTGTACATGGCCAAAGCTTGATTTATGGGAACAGTTCCTTAAAAGTTCAGGTCTTGACAACGAAATGTCCAATAAATCTGCATACAAACGTAGTTGTTAATGTAGTAGCACTGTAAGGAGGAAAAAAAATCAGGAAAAACAGAAAAGGTACTAGTTATTTTCTGTCAGTACATTATCTGTTAGGTTTATGGCCACTTCCTTTAATGCTAAAACACAACACAATAAAAAAGTGATGATATATTATACATTATTTTTGCAGAGTTTTCTTAAAATGTATTATCGTACTTGCTATGTTACTTGATGGCAGACATAGAGGTGTTGCGGAGACAAAATAGACTGTTAATTACAAACAGGGTGTGAAAGAATGCTGGAAAAATGGGCTATACTTGAAAGGACCAACAGAATTTTGGGATAACAGAAAAAAAAGTCCATAGAAGGTGTGCCACTCTCGTTTAGACATGGACAGATCATCTGAGATTACATTATTTTAGAAACAGCTGAGCTAATGCCACTACTTGTAGTTAGCTACTCAAATTTGGGAAATACTTTCATGTCTGCTTCCCAAAACAACTCTGGACAAAAGGTCCAGAAAGTACTCAGTTTACTAGTACTGTCAGTGAGATGATGTAAGCATCCTACTGGAAGACTTCAAGCTTAAATGCCAGGGTAATGGTGGGTCAGAAAACCAGGAACTATCTGGTTTGCAATTTTATCCCTCTTGAGCTGACAGGTGTCTATGCCTCTCAAGAGAATACAGTAGCTGAAACTGCAGAGGTAAGAAGAGAGACTGAGTGCATTCAGGATACTGTTTTCCTGATGTTCAGCGTGATCGCTAGTGTATTTTGCATGAAGATTTCCATTAGAATGGAATGCATGGTTATTTTCCTGGCTAGAATCTAATTCCAGTGTCAATAGAACTCAAACTCACCCAATCTTTCAACGTGACTTGGTGGACCATTAAGCAATTTCTCTTTGCCTTAGAAGCCCCAAGGACATTGGGTGGAGAATCCCCAAGCCTTTTGTGTGGTTTTAGGCTCAGAGGAATGCAAACTGGGAAGCAGGGGAAGTTGAATGGATGGGTCAGATCTGTTAAGGCCATGACTGTTGGGGCAGTCATGGCCTAATGGATAGAGAGCTGGACTTGTAACCCAAAGGTTGTGGGTTTGAGTCTCAGGTCCGGCAGGGATTGTAGGTGGGGGGAGTGAATGTCCAGCGCTCTCTCCACCCTCAATACCACGACTGAGGTGAGACCCTTGAGCAAGGCACCGAACCCAACTGCTCCCCAGGCGCCGCAGCATTGGCTGCCTACTGGTCCGTGCGCGCGCGTGCACACTTGGATGGGTTAAATGCAGAGCACAAATTCCGAGTATGGGTCACCATACTTGGCCACATGTCACGTCCTTTCCTTTCCTTAAGAGGCTGAGTGATGGCCTTGTCATATCCTCTGACTGTAACTATTGGATTAGAGGACAGCCACTGCCTTTCTAATAAACCAATGGCACATGACATTAATGATTATGGCGAACAGGGCGGTACAGTCTCTTCATCTTGTTGTGTGCTCTAAAGAATTTGTATAGACATGAAAATACAAAAACATCTGCATGATTAAAATGGCACTGGAATAAAAACTAATGAATTATAACAAAGTACATTTTGGCAGATGCTTTTTTCCAAAATGATTTACAGTGTATTCAAGGTATATGGCCAAAAATATCGGCACCCTTGGTAAGAAGGCTGTGAAAATTAATCTGCATTGTTAATCCTTTTGATCTTTTATTGAAAAAAATCACAAAAAATCTAACCTTTCATTGGATAATAAGAATTTAAAATGGGGGGAAATATCATTATGAAATAAATGTTTTTCTCTAATACACATTGGCCACAAT
>JAFVLL020009068.1:0-12500 GCA_021397915.2 Tor tambroides
CTCTCTTTCATCTCACATGCATCCCTCATAGTTTATTGAATATATATCCAGAATGAATCATTATCCAGCTGTAGGTTCAGTCAGCCATATGTGCTCTCTTTCATGGTGATCGAGTCAGAAATCTACCTTGATATGCATCACACATTTGCCCCCTAAAGTGGTTACAGACCCAAGGGCACTTGGACCGATCATTTTTACAGTGTCATTTTTTCCCCCAATTTATCTTTTATCAAGGTGAAGGCCTATAGTATTCAAACGAGAAAAGATACTATATACAGTGGTGGCCAAAATGATTAGAACACTAGTATTTTCAGCAGCTAAAAATGGTTTTAAGTCAGTTATTTCTATCTTTTGCTGTAGTGTGTCAGTAGGAAATATCAGTTCACATTTCCAGACATTCATTTAGCCATTAATTGTAATAATCCAGTGAGATTTTTTGTCTGATCTGATCATCATCCAGTCAGTCTGGAATGACATGAAGAAACAGAACAAACTGTATATATATATATATATATACACACACAGCTGTGATATATTCATATTATGAAATAATGATGCTTTGAAATATCCATTAAGAATGCACAGTCATCACATATACAATTTTTTTTTTTATAAAATACATTTATAATTCATTATTTTCATGGAATGACTCAGACATCACACAGCAGTTCTCAAAAATGTCTCAAAAAAGTGTCAAAAATACAATGTTCTTTGTATTTCATGGCATTATGTCGTCACATGCTCTGTAACCATGAAAAAGCATCTTGTGACCGATCCATAAATATCTGCTATGTTGTTTGCTGGACATGTTTTGTTTTAGTATTTATGAGCTGAGAATTGAGAGGTAGAAGCGAAACACTGAAAAATGTATTTGCTGTCGGGTGAAATTAAGTGCCAGAAGGCTTTTCAATTAGCTGCATTTCATGTGTCACTTCGCATCAGGACCAGATCGAGCAGAGTGAATGTATGCTGCTGCTGCTGCTGCTGCTGTGGGGAGAACATGAGGAATAAATAAACACTTGAGATGCACTCTTACACATCCACACACTCACACCTGCGATCGGTCGTGTCACAGGCCTTCAGCACACTGGAACAACAGCGAAAGTCACATGCATGGACTCAGTGTGGCCGCTGGTTGAGCCAGTGTGGTCCAGCAACTGCAGCTCATGTATAATGACAAAAGAAGAGCGCTGGGAAACACGTGAAGTGAATGTAAGAGCAGAGAAGCGCTGTGAGAATCACATCATGCCAGATCATGAGTGATGCTCAGGTCAGATTAGAATCCTGTTGCCATGACTTTAGTTAATTGGAAACATTGCAGTGGCACATTTATGAGCTTACACTATACTATGAGAAAGATTTGACACTAAACTATTGGCACAGTTGCTTTAGGCATGACATCATCAGACTCATACAAAAACCATTCCTTTGGTGTAATAAAGCCAGCCCTGACTGATCAATAAACCGCCATAGCTCCAAAAGCATTGTTTCTTTGATGAGAAACCCCCTTTTCTGTCCCATTATTGACTGAATGATTGAATGTCAAGTCTGTGTTTTATTATAACTTGATAACTGCTATCTCAGAGCCTGGCCTTCTGCTGTAAAACTCGTTTATTTCAGAAGTAATCCTCTGACTGGCTCAAACCAAACCAGATTGATTAGTCAAATGATATTGGCAAATATGGCAGGCTTCAAATTGTGCACTTTGGTCCTGCGCCAGCTGCCACTGAAATAACAAATATCTTTCTCCAGATATTACAGGCCTCCATGATGTCATGGTTTGGCTGATAGTGGCACGAGGAAACCTATATTTATATTTCTTTATAAAACAGCGTTCCAAACTGGCTGTCAGTCTGTGCATTAGACAGGCGACTGTCTTCATGAGTGAATCACTGAATCATTCACTCAACCAATTTATTAGAAATGACATGATAGTGAAGTGTTTTACGACTACTATTAAACTGTAGTAGTATGTTTTATTGGTGCATTTATGTATATGTATTTTTTAAAACATTTGCAACTGCTTTTTATCACTTAATTAGAAGTATCATTATTACTACGGTGTTAGTTTTGCAACTTTACGGTGAACTTGTTACAGTGTAATTATACATTTAATTACTGTGTAATATTTATTAACAACATATACTTAGCATTATGATTAGGGTTTGGCTGAGGCTTAGTTGCATGTATTTATGCATAATTTACTGTTATGCTATAGTACATACATGTAACAAGGACACTGTAAAATAAAGTATCCGAAATTGTGTCTTCTGTTCCAAAGGGACTAGTGAACAAACATTTAAAAGTTTATTTTAAAGTGCAAAGTTTGAAAAGCAAAGTGTATAAATAAAGCTCTGTGAAAACTTTACTTGCATTTTTACAATGCTAATGCAATAAGTCTATCCTAAAGTTCTACATAAACTGGCGGTCTTCATGCACACTTGAACACTTGGGCTAAATAGAGTGGTAAATACAACTAAGTAGACAAAAAATTCTGAGTACTGGAACAGAACCGCTGTCTTTCTGAGTGAGTCATTGAATCATCTACTCAACCGATTTGTTCAAAACGCTGATTTATTCAGGAACTGTGTGTGTTTTCTGAAGTTATATCACAGAATCACACTGCCTCTTTGTTACTCCAATAACCTCTCAGAAATATCTCAGATGTTGTGAAATAGATGTATGATGCCCCTGAGGTTCTGTTGATCAATGTTGGTTAGTAAAATGCTAACAGCATGCATACTAATGACCATCTAGGTCTTTTCATCACTGTGTATTGTTCAGTGTGCTCTTCAATATCCTTCCGTGTCGTTCTGAGGACTCGTCCTCCGGGTGGACGGCTGTATAAAATTGATTATCCTCTTTGCAGTGCAGTCTTAAAAGTCACTTTGGGATTAGCAGCACGGAGAAGCCGGCAGCTCTCGCAGCCCAGACTCTAAATTGATTATAAAAATGCCAGAGTTTGTGACATTGTTCCGTCCTGAGGGAGAGACTCGGAGGCCTACGGCTTTTACTGCGGGTCTGAAAGTCTTGTCTCTCTGGAGGGAAGACGTGGTTAAGACAGTTTAGAGAGCGCTGGACTGTTGCGCTCACCCATCAATTGTTCTGTTGACCTGCTTAATGCGGCTCGTGGAGAGAAACAGCTGCTGACGGGAATGACAATGCTGAGAGACGGCGAGAGTTTCTAGATCCTCATTAATGTGCAGAGCTTAAAGCAGGCTTGAGAGGAGACTCACAGGGAGAGTCAAACACTCGTATAAACACATACAACATGCTTTTAATCACCGTAGAATAAACAGGTAGAGGCCTACTCTAAAGTACAATCTGAGGCCTTGCTTAGATTCATTCATATATATATATATATATATATATATAGATGCAATTCAAACAGATTTCAGCTTTTATGTTATGAAGGTCAAATTAAAACTGTCTTGGAAACTTTTTTCATTCCTTATTCATTTATTTTTCCATTACTTGCTAGATTTTATTGATTTACCCAAACTTTCAAGATCAAAATCTTACGAAAATCCATTTTGAGAATATAGATATATAAAGAGAGAATTTATTCAAAATAGAAACCTTTTGTAACAATATACACTGCCATTCAACATTTTGTTGTGAGTTTTTTTTTTCTTTTCTTTTTTTTAAAGAAATTATTACTTTTATTCAGCAAGGATATGCTAAGTGATAGTAAAAAATGTTATAAAAGGTTTCTATTTCAAATAAATGTTGTGCTTTTAAATGTTTTATTCATTAAAGCGTCCTGAAAAATATATACTCACAAAAAAAGCTTCCAAACAAATTTTGGAGACTGGAGTAATGATGCTGAAAATCCAGCTTTGATCACAGCAATAAATTACAGTTTAACATGGATTCACATAGAAAACAGATATTTTACATTGTAATAATATTTCACAATATTACTGTTTTTTTCTGTCTGTATATATATATATATATATATATATACAATTGAAGAATATGCTTGAGATTATATGGAAAGAGAAATATACATATCAACAGAATATTGTGTTGTTTTGTGTGCAATTCTCATTCAGGCTGTAATCTTGTCATAAAATGGTGAAGAGAATGAATCTAATCTGTGTAGGACATTACACTCTGTCCAGTTCAATCAAACACTGACTGATGCACACAAACCAAATCCTTTCATCCAGTCTTACTTGTATTGAACTATTTACACTGTTGCTTCAAAGAAGCTATAAAGAGAAAGAAGAGGGAAAATGAGCACCTGAGGCAGTTTGTGTGGAAGGCAGAAGATGATGGAGGAGGAATATGTAGAGGAGGGTCATGCAGTAAAATACTCATATATCTCATACAGCATTCGATTGCAGTCTGTCCACGACGCCTTCTGCTGGAAATGTCAGTGACACAACATAATGAGAGAGGCACTAAACAAGATGTCAGGCGTGCAAGACTAATTACAGCCCTCTCTGCACTGTGCTCAGATGGAAAACGGCTTATTTCGCCCAGGGATTATTGTGTTGAGGTGTTAAACACATTCTCATATTCACAGTTTATTTACTAACTTTTATTTACATCAGTTGTGTGAACAAACCTATTCATTAAATCAAACTGGACTTCACAATGCTGCTTTATGAGAGAAATCACTGAGCGTGTTTGATTATCAGCCTCGGCTTCCAAAAATTGTTGAAAAATATAATTATGCAGCATTAAACCACTAGACTAATTGTTGGACAAAGCATCTTATTACTAGAAAAGCACTATTCGTGTTATGTCATGTATAGCCTACTGTTATTCATCAGAAATATGAGCTTGTTACTGGAAAAGCTGAGCTGTTGTGATTGGTTTAGAATGCAGTGCTTCATTTTGCAAGAGATGTGAGGCATTTTGCATTTTGTGTGTGCAATTCTTGGATTTGTGTTTAAAAAAGAGGCAAAGTTTTGAAAATGTAAGCAGTTGAAAAAAAAAAAAAACTAATACATTCTGCAAAATAATTCATTTTTATACATGTGAGAAATGCTGCCACAAAATCATATAAGACCATAAAAGTGATTTATTTTTTGTTAGACAATTTCAAGTCCCAGTAGATTTATGTAATGTAAATGTAAATATAATTAATGCAAATATAAGTTTAATGCACCCTTAAACATTAGAAAGAAAGATCTCTGCCATAAATCCGCACAATAAAATGATAAAAGAACAGCATTCTGACACAATTCAACGCTTATCATTGGAAAAAAAAATTGCTTGTTATTGGAAAAACTTTACTATTTCATCCAAAAATGTCATGTTATATCAATATATGTTGGAAAACACAGCCTGTTACTGGAAATGTCACACCACTGAAAAGCATTACTTTGGTGCATCAGTTGATCCTGACAGTTGCGTCCCCTGCATCAAACCTCTACAGACCTCAACATTTATGACTACTACGAGGTATGAGACATTTTCAGACCTTTCCAGACCCTTCGGACCACAGTAACACACACAGACAGACCTCTGGTGATTCTCTGATGCTGATGTTGATGAATTTCACTCTCTCCATCAACACCAGTGACCTTTAATGCGGAGCAAGCGGGTGTGTTGACCGAGCAGCATATTCCTCTGCTTCTATAATCCCGAGTCAACACCATTTCCCAGCCCTCCATCACATGTATTTACCCAGTAAACGCTTGTTGAGGCCAGCTTGTTTACCCCCGTTCCTCCACACACACACAAACACAGCCGTCCATGTGAATCAGTAGCTCACACTCCTTTGTTGCTCAAAGCTCTGGCGCAGTTAAACCAAACGTCCTTGAGCGTCTGCTTTGAAACGGACCGCAGACGTATTGATTCTCTGCAGTGTGGAGGTCTGCTCGGTTTATATGGAGGGTTTGAATGGGGCTGTAAGACTCTGGCAGGTTTACTTTCTTCCCTAGACAGGTAATATTGCTTTCCTGCACCCACTCTCCACTTCAGTCTCTCGATCTCTGCTGTTTAATCACAGTTTTAGGAGCCCGGTCTCATGAAAACGCCTATAAATAATACGCCAAATAAAAACAAAAACTCGTGGTACTGATACGCAGTTTTCATACGAAAATTATACGAAATTTGTTGGCATGCATTTAATACGCAGTTTTCGCGTGCATATGATACGAAATTTGTTGGCATGCATTTAATAAGCAGTTTTCACGTGCATATGATACGAAATTTGTTGACGTGCATATGATACGCAGTTTTCGCGTGCATATTATACGAAATTTGTTGTCATGCATTTAATACGCAGTTTTCACGTGCATATGATACGAAATTTGTTGTCCTGCATTTAATACGCAGTTTTCGCGTGCATATGATACGAAATTTGTTGTCGTGCATTTAATACGCAGTTTTCGCGTGCATATGATACGAAATTTGTTGGCGTGCATATGATACGCAGTTTTCGCGTGCATATTATACGAAATTTGTTGTCATGCATTTAATACGCAGTTTTCGCGTGCATATGATACTTAAATTGTTAAGGTGTATACAGATACTAGCCATAAAGAGCAAATCTGTTGTCATGCATTTAATACGCAGTTTTCACGTGCATATGATACGAAATTTGTTGTCATGCATTTAATACGCAGTTTTCGCGTGCATATGATACAAAATCTGTTGTCATGCATTTAATACGCAGTTTTCACGTGCATATGATACGAAATTTGTTGTCATGCATTTAATACGCAGTTTTCGCGTGCATATGATACGAAATTTGTTGGCGTGCATATGATACGCAGTTTTCGCGTGCATACTAAATTTGTTGGCATGCATTTAATATGCAGTTTTCACGTGCATATGATACGAAATTTGTTGGCATGCATTTAATACGCAGTTTTCGCGTGCATATGATACAAAATTTATTGGCATGCATATGATGCGCAGTTTTCGCGTGCATATGATACGAAATTTGTTGGCGTGCGTATAATTTTACGATATGCATCTACCCAACAACCATAATCCTACGCATTGCTTAGCATATACACGCCAAAGTCTTTTTTTTTTGCATATAAATACCACAAGTTTTTGTTTTTATTTGGCGTAATATTTATACGCACTTTCATGAGGTCGGTTAGTATTAGACACTGCATAGCTTCATCAAGCTCAGCATTCACTGCTTTCTCTGTCCTCTGCTCACTAACACTGAACCGTATGTGCATGCAGTTTCCAAAAACTTCTTTATCTCAGCCAGACAGAATCCCACTGTGAAGCAAACCAGCGTCTGTGGCGGGAGAATGAGGACAGATAGTGGCGGAGAGACATGCATTTAAAATAAAACGAGCTTAAAAATAGTGAAAAGGGCAAAATGGTCCATGGGGAACAACTGAAATTGGGGCAAGTTTGGTCCAGTTAGTGACAGCGCCGTCGCTGAATAACGAATACCCTTGTGTAACAGAAGTGGACTTTAGCACACTTAATGAAAGACTGGAGTAATATACTTTAAAATAATATACTGTAAATGTAAATGTGAACTGAATGCAATGTTTTATACTCTTAATTGCATGTTATTTACAATTAAATGAAAATGTATCATAGTTTAAATTTATATTAAATGCAGTTAGTTGAACTTTAGAGTGTTTTGACTCACTTAAGTAGGACTTCAGTACATCTTTATATGTAATTTCATAATTACTTCTATTGTTCTTGAAATAAGGTTAAAGTTACTGCTGAATGCACTGACAAGCATTTATGATAAAATATAGTTTAATGTAATTTCTATTCAAACTTGCATCATGTATTCAAACCCATTTGTAAAGAAGTTGAAAAATATTATTATTACATAATGACTTAAAATGTACTTTAAAGTAAATAATTGGTTATACTTTATTTAAGGTGTCCTTGTTGCAGTGTAATTATACATTTAAGTACTGAGTAATATTAATTAACTACATGCACTTACTATATGGTTAGGGTTAGGATTAGGGTTTGTTTTAGGGTTACTTGCATGTAATTATGCATAATTTATTGTTATTATAATAGTAATTATATGTAACATGTAACAAGGACACCTTAAAATGAAGTGTTACCAACATTTTTAATTTGACAGTGAAAGTGTATTTAAGTGTGTTATGTAAAGTGTCCTTAACTACTATGTACTTAAATTTAAATGAATGATTTTGTTGTGTAGGGGAGCGCGGGGTTAGTTGTAACACACATGGTCTAAATATTTCCACACATGCTAGCATAACAAAATTCACGGCATTTACTAGTTTCCATATCATGTAACTACATGTCAACAACATGTCAACTAATTCTCATTAATTTGCAGCTACATGTCTACTAACTCTCAGAGTAGACTGCTAGGGTAGGTTTAGGGTTAGTAGAATAAGTTGATGTATACTTGCAAAGTTTCTTATAGTCAGTATGTTGTATGTTGTGGACCCATCAAAATAAAGTGTTAGAAGATATTAAGCAGACAGTCTACTAATACTCTAATGACTGCTAGTTGACATGGAGTTGCAAAGTTACTTGCTGTTCATATAATGTCTAAAGTGGACTATCAAAATAAAGTGTTACCTTTTTAATTCTTAAACGCCATTATTTTATTTGAAAAAGTTAATAGTTTTATTTTATTGACAAAATATTTTAGTTTATCTTGTATATTTTTTTCGTTAGATCAGATAACATTTTAAGCTGTCATATGGTCATGTTACAATGTGCCCCTCAGATGTTACAATGTACCCCACCTACGGGGCATGTTGTCACATTTTCATTGTTTAGTATGGTTGAGTTGGATCATTGAAGGTCAGCAGCAAAGACATCGGTTAATAAAATGGGATTAAATACACAAATGATATTTGTCTTATTTAACATATTTAATTATTGCAGGTTTGTATAATATTTTGAGTTTGCATTTGACCGTTTTTATTGATTGTGAGGAACACTGAATGTGTTTTAGTGCAGGTGAGATGAGTAAATACATGCTGATATTTAGTCTAGAACTATAGTAAAGTCATGTTCACACACAACGCTCTGCACTTACTCCTGATTTCTCTCAACATGGCAACCCCAGAGCTGTCACTCAATACATCACAAACACAGTAACTCAGATATTTCCTTCTAAATTAAAAAGTAATGCGTTACTTTACTAGTTACTTGAAAAAAGTAATCTGATTATGTAACTCACGTTATTTGTAATGTGTTACCCCCAACATTGATTATACCTACAATTCCTTATTTTATTATTAAGTACTTAGCATTTAAAGATACCTAATATAAAATGGAGCCAGAAAACTCTGAAGTGTCTCTCTTTGAGTCACTTAAGTGGTCTTTTATTTCATTAATATTATGTTATATGCAAGTACAGTTTTTTTTTTAAATATATTTTTAAGATTTAAAGTACACTACAAGTGCACATTCATTTTATGCAAACGACTTGCTTCAACCCAGAAGACATTTTTACATTCTCATTCAAGCTTGAAACTGTGCAAGGCATTTCCACTTCCCAGAATGCATTGCGTGGAACTAAAGAGGGAGCGTAAATGTCACAATTATGATATTTAATGTGATTTTGAGCAAGACTGGAAAGAGGGAGACAGTGTGTTAGTGTGTAAAGCTTTGTTCTGTTGAGATTCAGAAGAGTTTGTGTTTTGGTGGTTTAGGGCTTTCCATTGTGCTTCAGAGCGGAGCTTATGTTTGAGCTGTTTCTGTCCTTACAATGAAAATCAACAGGATTCAAATCCCACAAACTTCCAGGTATTTTTCTGAAACATTACCTTTTGTGGTTTGCATTAGTAACTCATACAGGTTTGGACTGATATGAGGAGAGTAAATGATGACAGAACGATCATTTCTGAGTAAACTGACAAGTGTTTCTTTATCTCATTCTCTGTTGCCAGTCACTGTGTTTTTTTTTTTGTTGTTGTTGTTTTTTTTTAACTGGTCTAACTAGCAAAAATGTGCTGTTCAACCAGTATGGTTATTATAGTCTACCAGCTAATGACTGATCTGTTAGTTAGTTCTTCTGGAGACACAAGGCGTGAGTTAAACAGACGTGCTGGAACAGCTTCATCACTGCAGCACTTCACATCGGCCCCACAGTCCTCCATCATTTTGTTCTGAGGCGTGGAAATCAGTCTCTTCACACCAGAGGCAATGTCTTTGGCCGTCCTTGAGCACACACACACACACACACACACACACACACTAGAGACACACAGGCAGAGAGAGATTGGAAAGGGTGTGTGGGTCCAACAGGGTTTTTAAGCTTCAGGGACGACCATTTGTATTCCTCTCACACTGATGACAGAGGGTGTTTGTGGACGTGTGTGTGTGTGTGTGTGCGCGTGTGTGTATGTCTGTTTCTGTGTCTGTGTCTGTGTTTCTGTGTGTGTGTGTGTGTGTGTGTGTGTGTGTGCGTTTTTGTGACATATGAGGACACAAATTTGTATAATGACATGGGTATGACAGGTATTACAAGGAGAAGGTGATTTATGAGGACATTGCCCCATGTCCCCATATTTCGAAACGCTTATAAATCATACAGAATGAGTTTTTTTGAGAAAGTAAAAATGCACAGTCTCCTGTACTTGTAGGTTTAGGTGTAGGGCGATAGAAAATACGGTTTGTACAGCAGAAAAACCATTACGCCTATGGAGAGTCCCCACAATTCACAAAAACAAACGTGTGTGTGTCTGTGTGTGTATGTGTGTGTGTGTGTGTCTGTGTGTGAGTGTGTGTGTGTGTGTGTCTGTGTGTGTGGCATTATGGCGGCAGGTTGCAGGCCACTCGCTGGTGCTGGTGAACGCCAAAATGTTGTTTGGTAAAACTAAATAACCACACCCGTTGTAATTGCCATCGTTAATGCAATAGGTGCAGATAAGATGCTTTGGCAAGTATTGTGGACTATGTGCTTGATTGCAACAATCAAGCTTGCATACAAACTGTGGAGGAGGAGAAATGACAAATATAAATAAATAAATAAATAAATGAATGAATGAATGAATGAAAGAATAAATACGTAAATGCAGAAATAAATAAATAAATGTAGAATTACATAAATAAATGAAGAAATAAATATAGAAATACAGAATTAAATGAATAAATAATTAATTAAATGCTGAAATAAATAAATAAATGCAGATATGCATATATGAATGAATAAATGATTTTGTCAAAAGTGTCATTTTTAATTATATTATTTGTGTTATACTACATTTATTTCTACATTTATTTATGTATTTCTACATTTATTTATTTTTACATTTATTTGCGCATTTCTACATTTCTACATTTATTTATTTCTGTATTTCTGTGTCTGTATGTTAATAAGGTAGGCGGTCCTAACCGCTATCAATGCAGGATTGGTTAAACAGGATCGTTATCGTTACGGCTGTACTGCTGTGGATACTACCATTGCTAATGGTTTGTGTTTAATAGGAAGTGATGTAGATCACGCACCAAGCGGACCTGAATGAGCTCTGTGTTCGAGCTGGAGTATCACTGGAGTGGGTACGGTCTGACTCTGAGAGCGTGAGCGTCTCGGAGGATATCATCACTGACCTCTGACCTATGTCAGGGCAACAGCCACATATACGGTGGTGATAGCCACCCGCTAACATCTGCAGGAGCCCGGTGAACTCACCTGGAATTACATCAATACCAACAAAAACAACACTGGACTGGACTGAAACTTCAGGGAAAGCTTGCATGTCTTCCCGATATAATAAAACGATATAATAGTGGATCTGATAGTGAAAGACATATCAAATCACTTATCACTTTTAGTAAGAATATACAAACATTCTTGTGTAAAACAATCTATGTTTCAGTATCTCAGTAATAATTCTGAAATGTTTTCTCATCTGTTGTTGTTGTGATTAATGAGGAGTGTAGAGAGGTGTTTGGCATGCACCTTGACTCTAGTATGGAGGGAGCTTTTATGACCAAAGTCAGTAAATACCAACCACTCCTAAATATTATTTCAGAGATAGGTTATCGGGGACGATTATTTGTTTTTATATTTGGCAGCTTAGGACACACACACACACACACATAGACACTCACACACACACACACACACACACACACACACACAGGCTGGTTGTGAGAGGGCTTCAACAACTTGGGATGCTCAAAAAGAGGGCTAAACGGTTAGCAAAGTACTATGCTCGGTCCATGATTTTTGTACATGTCTGCATCTGTCCCTGTAGAGTATTTCTTTTAAGTGGATTTAAATAAATTGTTAAAGTGTGTGTGTGAGTGTGTGTGTGTGTGTGTGCGTGCGTGTGTGTGTGTGAGACGCAGTAGGAAGATTTAGCTGAAATCAAAGTCTGAACATCCACTGATGGACCGCTTCTGTATTTGTTTGAGACTTCAGATGATGTGAAGCTTTTATATGAATTTTTAAGCTTTATCAGAGGGAAACATGGTGGCAAGTTAAAGTCTGTTAGTGATTTATCTCTGTAATCTCAAACAAACCATTGTTTGTTTGTTTTTATGTAATATACTCTAGATAATACCACTATAATAGAATATAAACCCTTGTTTATTTTGAACAGTTGAAA
>JAFVLL020009068.1:17500-22980 GCA_021397915.2 Tor tambroides
TCTTTTAAAGTATTTTATTTCTGTTATAAGTACTCTTTTTTAAAAGTGTACTTCTTTTTTACAAGGTAATGTACATCCCGCTGGTCATTATAGCAAAACAAACATCAGACAGTTTGGGTTTATGTGTCTTTAATGAAGCTGGACTGACTGTAAATTATTGTTTAAAGACAAAAAATAGTAATTTATTTTATTTTTTTAGCATTAAATGAAATATAATCAATATTTCCCTAGTGAAAAATAAATATACTTAAATGTATTTGAAATACATTTATTTCATGCTAAGTATACTACAAATACATTTTCATATTTATGTACTTAATAAAATAGACTGCAATTGTACTCTTAGTATACTAAACTGGTATACTTTAAGTCTGCTAAACTGGAACAACTAATTTTGTACTTAATGCATTTTAATTGTGTGCTGAAGTTCAACTAAAGATATGCTTAGTATATTTGATTGTGCTAAAGTGTAACTACTGCAAGTATACTTTGGGTACACTTTAAATATTTTGTATTTAAAGACAGATATTATTCAAAGATCATACAATCCTCATCAAAAGTGACATTAAAACACATTTTAGACTTAATATTAAGAAATGTGCATTGTGCGCAAGTAGCACGGCAAATAAAGTTTAATTATAATTGTTATATCAGTATAGTCTCGAGTTATCTGTCAGAGATAGATTTTAACTATACTTAGTATGAAATAAATGTATTTTAAATATATTACTTTTTTACAGGTTGTCTTGCCATGTTAGATTTTTTTCTTTTTGTGTTTGTCTTCTGCTTTCGTGCTGAAGCTGCTTTAGATTTAGGCCAGAATGAGGTATCTTATTAGGCATCTCACCAGGTTTTGGAGCAGAGCTAGTAAATGGGCTCCGGCACAGTCGGTACTGACTGAGCTTCAGACTACTTCATATGGTGTTGTGTATGCATGAAATGATCTGTAAGTGCTCCAAATCTGCTGTCTGAGATGAAGCATCTACAGATCCTGGTGTGAAAAGTGCATATTAAACCAGCCCACCCTGATCCAGCAATTGAGCACGTAATGACTTCTGAGAAAATAAGCTACTCTGGCCATATTTAGTCAGTGGCATGTTTGAGTGAAATTGAGCAGGCAACATAAAAATGGCCGGTCTTATCTACAGATGCCATGTGATAAATAGTTTAGCCTGTGTGGGAAGGTTAATGAGCCCCGCGTTCATCAGGCAGGCCGGTCATCTTTGCCAGCTGGTATGTGGCCTGGAGTCTCAGGCCATCCATCATCCTCAGTGTCTAATCATCCTTCCGACAACGGCGCTTACATGCAGTCGGTGAGATCCGCTCTCTCGCCTTGACAAGCCACAAGGAAATGACTTATTTATCATTCACAGGCCAGTGATTGCAGGGCACGCTCTGTCTCACACACACACTGTTAAATGGAGTTGAAGAGCACTTTTCTTTTTCGTCTATGTCTTTTTTATACTCCATAGCAGTGGAATATAAAATTGCAATGACGAAAAAGTTGTCATGGTGATTTTCTCTGGATAATAGGATACTGCTGGAGACTTGTGATTTGATCTTCACTGACCATTTCATACAGTTCAGTGCTCTTAAATGGCTTCCAGATAAGTTTACATGTCCTTGGCCACCAAATCAGTCACTGCTATTGCTACTATTAAACCAAGAAATCACAGTCTTTCCACTGTCTGGTGGAACTTTTTGTTGATTTTTAAATGTCTGATATTATATAGTGACTTTTTTTATTCTACAGCAGCTTAGGTTGAGTTCAAGCTGTACAGTTTTTCCCATTCATTCAGTCCCTGGGAATCAAACCCATGACCTTGCTGTTGCTAGCGCCAAAAACTACATTTACATTTATCAGTTCTTGCTTTCCCCGGGAATTGAACCCATGACCTGCTTGTTGCTAGCACCATGTTCTTCATTTACATTTATCCATTCTTGTTTTCTCTGGGAATTGAACCCAAGACATACTGTTGCTAGGGCCAAAAACAACATTTACATTTATCAGTTCTTGTTTTCCCCGGGAATTGAACCCAAGACATACTGTTGCTAGCGCCAAAAACTACATTTACATTTATCAGTTCTTGTTTTCCCCAGGAATTGAACCCAAGACATACTGTTGCTAGCGCCAAAAACAACATTTACATTTATCAGTTCTTGCTTTCCCCGGGAATTGAACCCAAGACATACTGTTGCTAGCGCCAAAAACAACATTTACATTTATCAGTTCTTGTTTTCCCCAGGAATTGAACCCAAGACATACTGTTGCTAGCGTCAAAAACAACATTTACATTTATCAGTTCTTGCTTTCCCCGGGATTGAACCCATGACCTGCTTGTTGCTAGCACCATGTTCTTCATTTACATTTATCCATTCTTGTTTTCTCTGGGAATTGAACCCAAGACATACTGTATTTATCCATTCTTGTTTTCTCTGGGAATTGAACCCAAGACATACTGTTGCTAGAGCCAAAAACAACATTTACATTTATCAGTTCTTGTTTTCCCCAGGAATTGAACCCAAGACATACTGTTGCTAGCGCCAAAAACAACATTTACTTTTATCAGTTCTTGCTTTCCCCGGGAATTGAACCCATGACCTGCTTGTTGCTAGCACCATGTTCTTCATTTACATTTATCCATTCTTGTTTTCTCTGGGAATTGAACCCAAGACATACTGTTGCTAGCGCCAAAAACTACATTTACATTGATCAGTTCTTGTTTTCCCTGGGAATTAAACCCATAACCTAATGTTTCTGGCACCATTATCTGCATTTAATAATAAATATCAGTTCTTGTTTTTTTGCCTAGGAATCAAACCCTTGACCTACTGTTGCTAGCCCCATGATCTACTCTTTGAATTACAAGAAGGCTCTTTAATTGTGTGTTTGATTGTATTCACAGTTCATTTAAAAACAACTGTGATCACTGTTAACAAGCATTAACGCACCTGTCTTCATTTATGCATATATTACAATTTGATGACACACTGTTAATTTCCAACATTGTGGCCTGTTTCTCTCATGCAAATTTGATTTGCCTTACACAATATGTGGCTTACTGGGTAATGGATGCATGTGAACCGATATTGCTTGGTTTTTCTATGGTTTATTTATATAATCTTGTTTCCAGTTGCTGTTGTTTCCAGTTATAATGAAAACATAAGACTCTTAGAGCACTATGAAGATAGCACTGCTTTTACAAACACTTTCTGTATGTTGAAAATCAAATGAATATTTTTCTTTCTACTGCACACAAACTAAACGCAAAAAATAATCACCTTAAATAAATAAGAATCAATACCTAATTAAAAGACAAACAAGGTATTGGTATATCACAAAGGTTGTAGGACATTAAAACACGAGCAAACACTCAATACATAATTAATATGATCAGAAAAGAGTCTGCAGCAATGGTGCATATAGGCTCCTTATTTCACGTGTGGCTTCACACAGATCAGTAATTGTTCTGAAACGGTTTCAGATGAAAAATTGGACTATGATGAAGAATATGCAGCGTATGTTTCTGGGATTATGTTAAGTTTAGCCTGTGATTTTCAAAAGGTATATTTAGAGAGGCAAGATGTTGGAAAAAAAACCTTCTTCTTTTTTTTTTTATTTTTTTTTTTAACTGTGTAAATGATCATATTTTAACATTAAAAGACTGTAAAAATGTTAAAGTCAAAATCATAATAGATATAGCTTGACATTTCAACATTTAAATTTCACAGTGTTGTAGATGTTGTAGACACTGTAATTTTAGAGTAAAATACTGATAGATGTACAGTTTTTAAAAGCAAAAAAAGTCATCTACTAATTTACAGTGAAAAAAACACAACATAAATTGACAGAATTCCTTGTGTTTACATTTGATGGTTTTTCTTTTAAATAACTATATGTTTCTTAGTTTTTATTTTTATTATTTTTTTCTTAGTTTCTTTCTTTTTAGTCTTTACTTAGTTCTTAGAAAACAGGTTTAAGTACTTGGTATATTAATGTTATAGTAACATATCAGTCATACTTTTTTCCCCTGCAAATCTGTAATACTATAATATTTTACAGATTCTGTAAATCTGTAAAATGTTGCTTCCATTATTATTTTTCATTTATTTATTTTTTTTTACTGTAAGGTTTTGACAACCACATCTTTGTTTTTTAGTTTATTTACCCTTTTGTTCATTCATTCATTTATTTATTGTATGGCAAAAGTCATTTTTAAAAAATAACTATATTGTTACCAAAATTATCAATTGTCACTGCATTTGTCTGTCTGTCTGTGTGTTTTGTATTGTTGAGAAGTGCATAGAGGTTAGTGCCTCAAACATATATATATGTAATTGTGAAATGTAACTATAAAATACGTTTATATAAATAATTTGTAGAAGTTTTAATGAAATATTGATGCCACTCAGTGTGCATCAAATTCAGTGAGTAGTTCTTGCTCAGAAGTGCTGGTTGCATCAGTCTGGGATCGTGTGTGTTTGTAAATGTGTGTATTGAAGGTGTTTTCCTGTGTAATGAATCTGAAACAGTGTCAGGAGCAGCTAAATGAAATAATAAAAGTCTTGCTATTCCTGGAAGAGAAATCTGCCCGTGTTTAATCTCAGAGTAAGAGAGCTCTATAATAGCAATCGGTCTAACTGCAATTGATTTCATATGCATTAACAGATCACTTCGATGAGATCAGAACTGGATTTAGAATGAGACACAGACAGACACAGAAGAACTGAGAAACGCTGCTAGTCCAACATTGTCTTTATATCCTCTCTGAGTCTCCAGCAGGAAAATCTCCTGCTTTCTTTTGGCTCGGCCGCACAAACACGGCAAAGCCGGTCGTCTCGCGGCACAATCTCTCCACGCCAGCTTCCACGGCACATGTAGAGCGGAGAGCTGCCAAAATAATTACTATAGCAATCCCAGCTAATGCTGTGGAGAAAAGCCTGAGTTACAGCGAGTGTGACAGTGTTAATGCCACCAGTACCAGCGCCAAAACACACAAAACCACCCAAAGCCTTCTCAAGATCCGCAGTTCTGTGGCCCTCCGTTATCAAAATATACTAGTTTCTAATTACCAGCCTGGGCATATGGGACTCGTGTGTGTGTGTGTGTGCGTGTGTGTGTGCGTGTGTGCACAGCTCGTCTCGTTTCAATTGATATATATCTAACCAAGGGCGACCCGGGGAAGCAATCACTCCTCTGTGTAATAAAATGGAGTATCAGGAAGGTACCTGTGTCCCGCTCGCAACATCACCGTCACGGGTTCAATTCTGTGAGAATGTTTATACTGATAGATGCTTGAAGGATAAAAGCATCAGACGAATGTGGTTTTGGTATCAAGCTCAAAATGTTATTGATCTCTTGTTCAGGAAACATAATGGAATACCAACACAGTGAAAGTCCTCAGGAGAAGTAGATTCTGTTGACTCTCTGTTTCTTTCATAAACACAGACATGAGAGATCATGCTGATTAACTTGGGGA
>JAFVLL020009069.1:0-22403 GCA_021397915.2 Tor tambroides
ATTTTATAATCACCACGTGGAATTCAATTCAAGGAATGTGTTGTCCTGTTAGGCTGGGTGTGTGTGTGACGGACTCTTGGCTCTAAAGTTCTACAACATACACACACACACTATAACATGTGCGCACACACACACACTATAACACACACACACACACACACAATAACACGCGCACATACACACACATTATAACACACACACAACACACATTATAACGTGCACACACACACACACACACACACACACTCTCTCTCTCACACAGACAGACACACACACACACACACACTCTCTCTCTCTCACACAGACACACACACACACACACACACACACACACGTGTAAGAGCGTGTCAAACGTGTCACCCTGAGTGAATCAGTGCTCCTGTGCGCTCACCTCTCCACATAGATGTTCTTCCCCGTCCCCAGTGAGTATAAACTGGTCAGGATTCGATAACACGACACCTGCACATCATCCACTGACAAAACACCACCAAACATCAAGCATTACATAGTTCATAGTGTTTAACCCTTAAACACCTAGAACATTTTTAGGGCACCTGACACACCTGTACCTTTCTTTGTTTTTTCAGACCTATTCTAGCCAAGTGCCATATATCATTATAAACAGGAGAACTTGAAGTTTCAGTCTAGCTAATTTAATGTCCCAATTTGATTGAATTTGCCAGAAATTTAGGAAAAATCAAGCAACATCTGGGTGTTTTTTACTGTGTACTCAAACAGAAACGCCTGAAGTTTTTTTTTTTTTTTTTTCTTTAGAAAGTTGTATTTGGGTGTCTATATATAACATTCCCCAAGCAAGTTATATATCTTTATCACAATATCATTATAGACGCTTTTCAGAGAAAAACAGGTCTATTTAGTTTACTCACAATATAGAAATACAAACGCAAATATACACGCTGACATTAAATGTGTGTTGTTTTTGTGGTGTTTGACTCACGGAGCAGGTCGGATCCGAACTGGTGTTCGGTGATGTGCTCGAACAGAGCGGTCAGGATGGGCAGCAGAGCCACGGTGGTGTAGTTGATGTTCTGTGAGACACCCTTCATCTGGCTGCGTGAGTGTGTGAACTTCCCCAGCTTCAGGTTCTCCAGGGTCTTCTCCAGATCTTCAGCCGCGTTCTCAAAGAACGTCCTCAGACCGGCTTTGACCAGCTCCGATCCGGACTTCATCACGGTCCTGAGAGAGAAACGGTCCTTCAGCATCATCTCAGTCACACACCACAGCTGACGTCTGATCTGCTTCATCACATTAATTAACCCGCAGAACACATTCAGGAAGAGATGCATTAACATTTCTAAAAGCTGCATCGTTTTTAGTAAGGGAACGAAACTTCGCAAATGCTTTAAGACCCTCAAAATACACATCGTTTATTTTTTTATTTCAGATTTTTTACATTTATTGTAAATACACACTTATAGGACACATAGGATATAAGACACATTTGTTTTCGGGTCATTTTGACCAAGGTGTAATATGGAGCGCCAACAGTGTCAAAAATACTTTCTGAAAAATTATCTGTGGAGCTACATTAGTGTCAAAAATACTTTCTGAAAAATTATCTGTGGAGTTACATTAGTGTCAAAAAACTTCTATATGCCAAAAAATGTGTCATCTATTGATGAACCACTGAAGCATGAAAAACTGAGCACTTTCATCTGAAAGTGAACATTTATGCAAATAAAATAATTTATTTTAAAAACTTTTTAGAGTAATACTTATGCTTTTTTCATTATTTATTTTTTTTGTTAGAAATAAATATGTAGGTTTCATTTGGACTGTTTTTGAGCAATCATGAGTTATGAACTTTTAATTAAATTAAAATTTAATTAAAATCCATTCATTCCAATGGGTTTAATACTGATAATTCTCAGATTATATGTTCTTATAAATTTCAAACAATGATATATTCAAATAAAATTTCTCATCAATATTGAATATGTGTGTTATAATATTGCATCAGTTTTTTGAGTCTGATTCATGTGTAATTTGACATTTCATAGAATTTCTCAATTTTTTAATTAATAAAGGATAAATGCAGCAATAACATGGTAACATTCAAAACTTTTCCCACATTCACTCATTAATAAGAAGCTGCTGATCACATACAATATGGTTTTAGTTGAATAATATTAAGTTATGACTGTTTTATAAAATAAAGATTCTTCCCGGAATATGAAAATAGTCTACAGATTGTGAATGCATTATGAGGGTACTTGAAGATACTGACAGGAAGTGAGATCGTACCTGGTGTCCAATGTGTGTGCGAGGATGTGCAGACAGCTGACCATAGTGGTGGAGTCAATTCCTGTAAACATACAGCAGAAACCACTGAGAAGCAGTGACTCGATGAGCATCAGAGACCATCAGACAGACACGGTGATCTTACCAAACAGAGAGATCCTGTGTCTAACCAGAGCGGCCAGCTTACAGAACAGACTACAGACCAGCAGAAGGCAGCAGGAAGTGAGGAGACAGCGAGAGGAAGGGAGAAACGCGAGCTTAGACAGGTGAGAAGAAGCAGCTACAAAAACATCAATCATAAACCAGCATGTGCTGTGAGCTGATTTATAAATCAGGTGTCACGAGCGAAGAGGTAAATCAACATGTTTCTGACTATGAGATCCATATTTCTATAATTATATGACGTGAGCCGCTCATCACCTGGTGACCATCTCCTTCTCTTTGTTCGATGCGTATCCGCTGCTGCTCAGATTCTCAGTGGGCGACGACAGGAAGTAGAGCGAGTGGTTTTTAAAGTACTGGTCTATGAGGGGGAGGAGCACCTACAGGAAGTACAACAGGTGAACAGGAAATTAAACTCAGTATGGTTAAATATATATATATATATATATATATATATATATATATATATATATATATATTAGTGCTGTCAAATGATTAATCACGAATAATCGCATCCAAAATAAAAGTTTTTGTCCACATAATATATGTACGTGTGCTGTGTACATTTATTATGTATATATAAATACACACACATGCACGTATATATCTAAGAAAAATGTTTATATTAGTGCTGTCAAATGATTAATCGCGATTAATCGCATCCAAAATACAAGTTTTTGTTTATATAATATGTGAGTATACTGTGTATATTTATTATGTATATATAAATACAAACACATGCATGTATATATTTAAGAAAAATATGTTGTTTATATATTAAATATATTTATATATAATACAAAATATAAGAATAGAAATATATAAATGTATATACATGTTAATATTTTCAAAATATATACACTATGTGTGTGTATTTATATATACATAATAAATGTACACAGTACACATATTATGTAAACAAAACTTTTATTTTGGATGTGATTAATCGCGATTAATCGTTTGACAGTACTAGTTTATATATTAAATATATTTTTATATAATATAAATTATATGAATATAAATATATAAATGTAAATGCATGTAAATATTTTCAAAATATATACATGCAAGTGTATAATATATATATATAATTATTATTTTTAATTTATAATATATAATTCAACTTTAAATAAAATGTACAAATGTGTACATTTAAATATGTATATATATATATATATATTAATATTAATATATATATATATATATATATATATATATATTAATATTAATATAATTAATAACAACTTATATAATTATAAAATTAATATAATTAAGTTGTACAATATATAATATAAAAGCATAAAATGTAATATCATTAAATTTAAATAAATTATATTAAATTAAATAAATTTTAAATTATATTAATGTATAAATTTATACATTCAAATAATAAATAAATAAATAAATAAAGTGTGTGCGTGTGTGTGCGTTTGTAATTAAATTTACATTACGTCTGTATCTCAAATACATTCAGTATGTAGAGATCATTCTCAAACCTTAGCAAAGAACTTGATTTCCTGTTCATGCGGCGATCTGTCGTTCTTCCCGCTGCTCGCCATCGCCTCTGAAACGAGCCAGAGTGTGAAGGTTAATTCATGAATCTGTGACAGAACAAGCGTCTCTGTCCCCCGCGAGAAATGCTTTCACTAACCGAGATGAGCGATGAACTCTTGCGCCGAGTCCACGTACTTCAGCAGCTTCTTCAGGAAGCGGAAGGCGAAGCGTTTCTCCATCGAGGACGAGTCCTGCTCCATATCCTTCAGACCCCTGAAACACAGCAGCGGCCGCGGGGTTAAGCCCCGTTCACACCAACAACCATAACTATAAAGATAACGATATTAGCGTCCACATCAGCGGACGACATCGTCTGTTTATTCTAAGCGCACACTCGTCTGCTGCTTTAAATTCTCCAGCTCGTTATAGCAGGATGGATTCTGATTGGCTGTCAATGTTTGTATCGTTCATCAGCTGGAAAAGAATCGTTCTGAAAGTGATTCCAACGATGTTGTTTCTCTGTACCTTTATTGTTATAGCTGTGGTGTGGTCTCTGCTATTCTTTAATATTGAGAACGATTTTTAGAACTATATCTTATATATATACACACATATATATATATATATATATATATATATATGTATATGTGCGTGTGCATGTGTGTGTGTGTGTGTTTAAACATCTCTTCCATCTTTATTTGACCCTCTAGCACTCTCTGTTCTAATTCTATTCTTAAAAAAAACAAAAATTGCTCCTTTTAGACTTGCACTCTATTCATTCACTAACAGCTTGTTTAAAAAAATATAAATAACACTAGCTTCTCTATTCTTTTTGTATTCTATCTATTTGTTTTCTTTTTATTTATTATACAGTTAACAAAAAAGAGCCTCTAACACTAGCTTGCTCTATTCTTTTTCTATTCTATCTGTTTTCTTTTTATTTATTATATAATTTAAAAAACAAACAAACCTTGCTACATGTACTGTGTTAAGCTAACTGAGACCTGTTATAGCGCTTGCATATCATTGCCCTTTTGTTGATTTGGATTGCTTCTATTGTCCTCATTTGTAAGTTGCGGTGGATAAAAGTGTCTGCTAAATGATTAAATGTAATGTAAATCTTTATAGTTATTAGAGATGCACCGATCTGATACTCAATATCGGTATCGCCTTCGATACTGGCATTTTCTATCGGATCGGGTATCGGTCAGACGAGGCCGATCCAAATCCGATATTGTGCGTATACTGTGTTATTGTTAAGCCCCACAAAAGCCACAAAAACATTATAAAGCACCATAAAGTTTTGGTGCACTATATTCCAAGTGTTCTGAAGCTGTTCCATTGTTCAGTGTGAGGTACAGATGAATATTTAAGTCAAGTTCACGTAAACTCCTCTCTCCGCGGCAGTTGTCTTTCATCCTCTATTCAGCATTCAAACTGCGTGTTGTGTCCGGATACGACAGTCAAGATGATAAAACTCTCTTCAAGAGCGCACAGTAACTGAAGTTTAAAACTCAAACTATCGCACAGATTTAATACATTATGCATCAGTATCTCTTCTCTTTGTGCTTTGAACTTCTCTATGTGGAGCTGCACGATGTGACTCATAAGATGCACATAAGAGCTTTGTGCTGCTCTTTATTGGAGCCTTTCGTATTCTAATACTTCTGCGCAATGAAAGATTATTAATAGTCTTTCTTGTTCTGTCCTATGTTGCTGCCATCATTACTTTACTATACATTTAAAAGAAATGTCTTTTAATTTTACAGTATATATTTATATATAAATATATTTACTTGTTTTTCATGAATGTATTTTACAAAAATACAAAGAGCAGTGCGTAACATTTTACCAGATTTAGTCCTATGCTTATTCACTTTTATTTGTTCCTCACTAAATAATGTTTCACTAAATGTTTAGATTTTATAAAATTATTGTGCACTCATGATTTTTCTAGAATAACTTCTACTGATGACTTATCCACTAACAGAGTTTATAATAGTATTTTTGTTATAGATTATGATTATATAATTTTTCATTTGTTATTTTTCTTTAAAATGAAGATGTCTATATTTAGCTGATTGTGTTTAACACACAAAACAGTGATGATCAGGTCACCACACTGTGGTATAAAAATTGGTAACACTTTATCTTGATGGTCCCTTTTGAGCATTCTGTCGACAATAAGTAACTTTGCACCTCCATGTCAACTAACTCTCATTAGAGTATTAGTAGACTGTCTGATTAATATCTGCTAACTCTTTATTGTGATGGTGTCCCAACACACATTCTACACTGTAAAAAAAAAAAAGTTGAGCAAACTAAAAAGTTTAAGGCAACCAGCTTCAGCAGATTTTTGAGTTTTCTCAACTTTTGTTGTATAAACTTAAAACAATTTGAGAAAACTCAAAAATCTGCTGAAGCTGGTTGACAAACTTTTTAAGTGTAATCAACTTTTGATTGATTAATTTTTTTTACAGTGCTGTAAAAAATCAAAAGTTGAGAGAACTTAAACGTTTAAGCCAACCAGCTTCAGCAGATTTTTGAGTTTTCTCAACTTGTTTTAAGTTTATGCAACAAAAGTTGAGAAAACTCAAAAATCTCCTACAAAAATAAGTTGAGAGAACTCAAAAATCTGCTGAAGCTGGCTGCCTTAAATTTTTAAGTTTGCTTAACTTTTTTTTTTTTTTAACAGTGATACTGACTATAAGTAACTTTGCAAGTACGTCAACTCATTCTAACCCTAAACCTTCCAGTCTACTAATACTCTACTAACACTCTAATGAGAGTTAATAGATATATAAGAGAAATATTACTTACAGTCAACAGAATGTGTTAAAGGGACCATCAAAATAAAGTGAAACCTAAAAATAATATAGTTGTTGTTTTTGTTGCCTACCGAATGTACTAAAGTGATTATTTCCAAATTCGCCATTCAATAATAAAACTCTAATAAATCATGAATCGGTTTGTGTTGACTGGCCACGCGATTCGCGTCACCAAAAGGATGTGAGGCTCGAGAATGGAGTGGAAGTAAGTGCCCAGGTGGAGCAGAGAGGCTAAACTGTCCTGTTCAGGATTTCAAGTGCAGGTCAGTTACATCTATAAACAGGCTATTGTAGTTTTGACTTTGTTTACTTAGTTAAGCATTAAACTGCTAGCAAATGTTACTGCAAATTTACCAAAAGGACATAATTACTATTGTGAATTTAGCAGACAAATATTCACATAATTTTATAATAGGTTTAGAGGAAGCTAAGGCGGACAACAACACAACTCTTATGAAAATTAACCGTGGTTTTAACAAAAATAAAACCAAAAAACCATGGTTACTATAGTTAAACCATGGTAACCACAAAACAATGGTTTAGCTACACTTTATAGTATGCAAGTGGTAATCAATCCACCAAAAAACCATGGTTACTATACTTTTACCATAGACCTAATAAAAGCATGGTTAATTTTCCTTAGGACAAAACATGACACAAGATAATGCAAAAACATGTTCAGTTCTAAGATTTTTCTGTGAAGATATATTCAAGATGTAGCTATTATTGTACTAATTTTGACATTTACTCAAGATAAAACAATAACATATGGTCCTAATGTAATACTTACATTTTTCTAAAGTTAATGTATACTATGTGCAAACAAATTACAATGAGGTGGTTGTTTTGCAACAAGGTGGAGATGTGTTGATGAAAAAGTGACAATAAAAATTAGTGAAAAAAGTAAACACACACATTAGAGACAGAGAGATTTCAGGGAAAAATGAAGAGACTAAAAAGGAAAATTGAAGTTCAGGAGATAACCTTTAATTATTTTGCGTGGCCCCAGCCTAGGGATTTAAACTTTTTTATGTGATGATGATGATGATGATGATGGCCATACAAAAAATATTGTTGTCCATGGTTTCAAAATTCGTTGTGGGTGTATTGGATGGCCTGGATGAGTGTGAGATATCCTGGCCTGAAATTTTGTCCCAGTCCACCCCTGAGTGCTGGTATCGGTACCGATATCGGCCGATAATTTGAATTTTTGGTATCAGATCGGTTCTGAAGAAGTGCTATCGGTGCATCCCTAATAGTTCTCTTTATAGTTATCATTCTTGGTGTGAAGGGGGCTTTAGACTCATGCGTGTGAAAGCACACACACCTGCTGATGGCGTATCCGTTGATCTGCAGGAAGCGGAAGAGATCCTGCGCTCGCTCGCGGTCTTTGGTCTTCTCTTTGGCCGTGAGTGTGTCGTAAGGCACCAGCAGCGGATGAGCTCCTCCTGTGGCTGAGAGAACATACAACACGTCACGACACACGTGATCTTCACAACATGCTCACGGAGAGCTCGAGACCAGAGAAACAAACCTCTGCTGCCCAGATCGCTCTTCTTCTTCTTGGCCCAGATGTTGTGATAGTTCTCAGCCACGGCCTCAACCATCGACTGGAGCACAGAAGACAAGAAAAGAAAGTCCAGAACACACACTGGATCAATATCATGCCTTATAGAGACAATAATCAATGTATGAAATGATTCATAAACCTACAAACACAGAACAGTAACTTACAGCAAGAGGGTAAAACTTTACAATATGCTTTCACATTAACATTATTTTTTGTCAACAATATTTATACAACTGTTGAATGTTAACTTCAACATGAATGCATTTTTCAAATCAAAGCTTGTATCTGGTAACATTAGTTAAATGTTTATAATTTTTCAATTAATAAATGCTATAAAAATATAGCGTTCATTAGCACTGCATAAATTAATGTTAACACATACAACCTTACTAATTTCAACAAAAAATATTATTTATTTAAAAATCTGTTAGCATTATTTGTGATCGTTTATTAATTTAACAAAGATTAATAAATGCTGTAAAATATATAGTTCATTGTTAGGTGATGCATAAATTGATGTCAACAAATAAAACCTTATGTTAATTTATTAATGCATTTTTTAAATCAAAAGATGCATCTGGTAGCATCAGTTACAATTATTTATTATTTGTTATTAACTAACAATAATAGGGCTGCCACTAACGACTATTTTTATTTCGATTAATCTATCGACTAATTTATCGATTAATCGATTAAGCTAAACGATTTACCACGAAAATATCAACAATTTAAGAATACTTTATTAAACCAAATGAAATCCAAATTTCTATGAAATCCTTTTTTAAAGCAAAAGTAAAGTGCAACATAGATTAAGAACGACAACATATCCACGTGTTCTAGTCTACTAATAATAAAATTATAATCAAAAAACACTTTTTAAAGGAGTATTTACCAGAAATATTATTTACCAGAATTTATTTAGGTGAAAAATGTAAAAACAAAATTAAAAAATACTTTTTTAAATATAAAATCAATTAATTGGAGATCCTTTTGATTATTAAAATTTAATGGAACCATTAAAATGGAATCCAGAAAATAATGGAATTTGATACAGATAAAACTGTAAAACTCAATTAATTAGACAGGCTTTTTGATTAATAAAATTGAATTTAACCATTAAAACAGAGTACAAAAAAATGAAAATGGAAAAACCTAAAATGGATGAATAATTATAATAAATTTTGTTGTGGTAATAAAAAATATATTGTTTAAAATTATGTAATGCATGAATTAACGTTAACAAATAAGACCTTATTAATTTCAACATGAATTCATGCATTTTTTTAATCAAAAGATGCATCTGGTAACATTAGCTACAACAGTTTATTAATTTTTATTAAATGACATATACAAAGATTAATAAATGAAGCATAAATATATTGCTCATAGTTAGGTAATGCACAAACTAATGTTAACAAATAAGACCTTATTAATTTCAACATTTATTAATGCATTTTTTAAAATCAAAAGTTTTATCTTGTAACATTGGTCACAATTATTAATTATTTTTTATTAACTAGTATTACTAAAGATGGCTAAAATGTATTGCTTTGATTTATTGATTCATTACAAGGTAATACATGTTGTATTTATTACCATATCAGCTTCACAAGCCAAATACAGATTAAATATTCAACAATATAATCAAAACAAACATTTCATAAAATTCAAGATTCTAGATTCTATGTTTTTCTTGTGGAAAAAAAAGAGTCCAGTCTAGAGTCCATCTTACAAAATAAGTCCTCAAAAGTTTGTCCAGATAAGAATCATTGCCTCATAACATTAGCTAATGCATAAATTAATGTTAACAGACTTTGCTATACATCACCTGCAGTTCTCTGGACAGAAGGACGCTGCTCATGTCCAGCGGGTTTGGATTGAAGCCGTTCCCCTGAAAACACACAATAACAAACACTGCGTCACGTCTGTGAACGTCTTCTGTGTTTATAGACTGACCTCACTGTTTAGGATCTTATTCAAGGCTGCTGGACTAAAATAAAATGATTAAATCACTGCATTTACACAGTAACCAAACAAAGCCATTATATACAGCTGACAACAAGCACCTGAGAGGCCTGTGAGACGCGGCGCAGCTTCTCCATCTCTCTCTGCTGAAACATGCTCTCTCCTTCTCTGGTGCGATCGATGCTCCAGCCCATCGCTAACATGCTCTTCAACGACTCGCGCACCGTCCAGCGATACACTTCCTTCTCCTGCGGACGCAAACACTCACGCTGAGACCCAAACATTAAACCAGGCAAGATCATTAAGAACAAGTTCTTATTTTCAATAACAGCCTGGCAGAGAATTAATATCTCCTGAGAAACATACAAAGTTGTATTACAATTAGTGCGGTCGAATGATTAATCGCATGCAAAATGTGATTTTTTGTTTACATAATATGTGACCCTGGAGCACAAAACCAGTCTTAAGCGTCAATTTTTCGAAATTGAGATTTATGCATCATCTGAAAGCTGAATAAATCATCTTTCCATTGATGTATGGTTTGTTAGGCTAGGACAATATTTGAAAATCTGGACTCTGAGGGTGCAAAAAAATCTAAATATTGAGAAAATCTCCTTTAAAGTTGTTCAGATGAAGTTCTTAGCAATGCATATTACTAATCAAAAATGAAGTTTTGATATATTTATGATAAGAAATTTACTAAATATCTTCATGGAACATGATCTTAATATCCTAATGATTTTTGGCACAAAAGAAAAATGGATCATTTTGACCCATACAATGTATTTTTGGCTATTGCTACAAATATACCCCAGCGACTTAAGACTGGTTTTGTGCTCCAGGGTCACATATGTGTGTGTACTGTGTATATTTATTGTGTATATATAAATACACGCACATGCATGTATATGTTTAAGAAAAATATGTTATGTTTATATATTAAATATATTTAAATAATATATGAATCTAAATTTATACATGCAAATATTTTCTAAATATATACTGTAAGTGTGTGTGTTTATTATATACATAATAAATAAACACAGTACACGCACATATATTATGTAAACAGAAACGTTTTGGATTTTGGATGCGATTAATCACGATTAATTGTTTGACAGCACTAATTACAATACATAAAAACTAAAAATAAAAGGGGCAGAGCCTAAGATTGGCCACCCTACTCATAACTGCTGTTTCTGTCTCTTTTTTCTTGTCAAGAAGTGCATTTATTCAGTCGCAGAACGTCTTTATGATCACATCAAACCGGAAACGTTTCAGATGCGTGCTCTAGCTTCATGAATGAAACTACGTGCATGCAATGCAATTAAAGCTGCCTTAAAACTGTGCATGCATGTAATATATGTTATATATGAGTCACATTAAGAACATGTTTCTGAAATGGTTTTCAAAACTGTCCTGGAACAGCCCTGCACTGTCTCCCTCATCTAACACACCCAATTCAACTCGTCAGCTCATTAATAGAGACTGAAATGGGTCAGAAAAGGTGATGAGAGTTGAGAGAAAATACGATGCCTGTCAGATTCGCGCTCAGCAGCGACAGCTCTTAAAGAAATAGAAGCCAAAAACAACCTAATAACCAGCTGTAGCCTGAAAAAAGAGGAAATCAATAACTTTTATAGTTTTAAGGATTCATCTGTATTTAGTTTAGAATTTAGTGTTTGATAACTTTATTCAATTTCTGTATATTTCTGCTGAAGGGCACAGGTAGATAAATATGGCATTTATTATAATGGGTTTATGTAAAGATTGTTTTAAGTTCACTTAAATTAGAAGTTATTTTTAAAGTCTAATAAATGTTGATAGCTCTTATTTATACTGTAATGTTAAATGGCTATAGTAAATGGTTAAATATGAGGGGGAAACATTTTTATAGAGAAATCAGAATTGGTATCAGTGATACTGAAGGCCAGTATCACTGATACCAATACTGATTTTTTTACGTGCATTTTTCACGTTTTTTTTTACGTGCATTTCTATATACCACATCTCCATAATCAAACAAGGGCAAAACAGTAGTTTCAAAAAGATATTTCTTGGCTGACGTGGTAAACACAGATCTATTTTGAAACTAAGTCTAGATTTAACTTTCTTCTGGAGATTAGTTATGTGGATAGTCAAGCCAGATTCCGAGATATTTATATGAAGATACTACCTCAATTTTTGCCCCATCTGAAGTTACACATCGCATGATTCTGGAGATTCTGTCTGTTTTGTACCTTTTCCGTCAGGGATTTGTAGGATCTCAGCATCGGGTGAGTTTTGGCTTTCTCATCGATGTTTTCTCCGTGTTTCCAGCCCAGAAGCACCTGAACACAGACGAGGAACAACTCACTTCCGTTACACATTTACCCGGCTGACAGCAAACGTTTGCTCAGTTTAGTGTGTCTCTGAAGCCACTCAGCATGGTGACAATCTCATGCATTTAATGATTCTTTCACTGTTGAATCCAGCAGCTGATGTGGGTTAATTTCTCTCACCTTCTCAGCAGCCCATTTCTCATGGGAATGTTCGGCGTATTTGTTTGCAATGCACTCCAGCTTCTCCGGCAGGCAGATGCTGCGCGAGGAAAACCAGAACAGCAATCAGTTCATCTCAGACCGCCACACATGAGACGTGTTTCAGTCCGTACATCAGACTACGGCTGGGCAATACGGCCAAACATATAATCATACGATATTAATATTTATCATGATATTCACTAGTGGGGAAAGTAATGCTTTCCACATGTTTGTTAGAGCTTGAGAATGAATGTGAATAGAACTTGTTTGTTCACAATTAAACTCCTTTTAAATGTTTTTTTTTTATGTGATGTGAATTGGGTCTAACGACAAAGATAGGAAGTGTTTATTTATTTATTTGACAAATTGTGACTATTTTTATTTTATTTATTTATTTATTAAATGTGAAAATGTGACAAACTGAAAAATTACAGTAGATGTGACAGTACAGAAAAATTAATAAGATAAGATATATGAATAAGCACAGAATGTGTAGTGGAAACATTTTACACAGCCTTTCAATACATGAGAGAGAGAATAATAATAATATTAACATACAGTTGTGATACATAACTATAATGTAAACTCCTTTTAATTTAGGGTCAGATTAAATGCATTTTTATTTTCCCCTAAATTCTGTGTTTTCCATTTAATTTTTTTTCTGGGTTCTGTGCTTGATGATTTAATCAGTGTTGGGTGTAATGCATTACTAAGCAATTAATAACTATAATTTAATTACTTTTCCCTTGAAAAAGTAAGGGATTACTCTTAATTTTTCTGCAATTTAATTAGTTATTTCTGATGTAACTGCATTAAACACTGTAGAGACTATAAAACAATTATATATAAAACAACAGTGGATTTAACATCAAAATGTAACATCTAATGTTAAAATGTATATTTTTAATGTAACCTTCACCCCTTTAAATATTTTGGTCAGTTCAAGAATAATTTATGCAGTTTTATATAATTTGTTTGAAAGAATTAAAAGCAGTTTCATGTCTTTCCTTGTTTTGCTCGACTTAAGTAGTAATAAGTAAAGCAATACTTTTTATAGAGAGTAATCTAATTACACTGTTAAAGATGTAATTAGTAATTTAATATGAATTCATCATCAAAACAGAGTCTAATGAAATTAATTAATTTAACAAAACTTTTTTTTACAATTTAATCAATCTTAAAATGTAATCAAATGGAAATATAACAATTTACTACAAAATATTGCATTTATATTTTTTCTTGAATAATATGCTGCACAACAGAACTGTTTAAATTAAATCATGGATGAAAAAATATCCTGGCTCTGTGACATTATATCTATAAAATATCCAGAGCTATCAACATTAATTTAATCACAATCTCATTATGATATGGATTATTGCCCAGCCCTGGATCAAACTGAGTTTTTCTGCAGATTGTTTTCTGTCTGACGTACTTGGCTGTGTTTATGGGTCTGGGGTCGAAGTTTCCCTGCGTGTCGACAGACACCTGTTTCTCCAGCGTGGTGCTGAGCGTGGAGTCGATGTAGTCCGGAGGTAGAGCTCCGGCGATGGCGCTCAGACACGGCATGGCCATCTTAAACAGATCCTGCTCGTACTTCTGCATTCACAATCATTCAGAGAGTCAAAGACGGAAGATCAGTGCTCAAACACTTGGGGTCGGTAAGATTTGTTAATGTTTGGGGAAGAAGTCTCTTCTGCTTACCAAGGCTGCATTAATTTGATCAAAAATACAGTAAAAATAGTGAAATATTTTTACAATCTAAAACAGCTGTTTTCTATGTGAATATCTGTTAAACTGTAATTTATTTCTGTGATCTGCAGCTGTATTTTCAGCATCATTACTCCAGTCTTCAGTGTCACATGATCTTCAGAAATCATTCTAATATGCTGATTTGCTGCTCAGGAAACTAGTTATTTCTTGTAAGTCCAGTCTAAAAAAATTACATTTTTATCCAATAAATCATGAAAAACTGAAAAGGTCATGGAAATGAATCATGGCATTTTTATAATGAATAAACATTTTTATAGCTATTTCTCAATCTGAAATATTTTATCAGGTATAAATTTGAATGAAAAAAATTAGTCTTAATTAAAATTAAAGATTTTTGAAAAAAAAAAAAGTTCAAGGCTGCATTTATTTGATCAAAAATACTGTAAATCAGTAAAAAAAAGAGATTATAATTTAAAATAACTGTTTTATGTGTGAATATATTGCTCAAATGTAATTTATTGCTGATCTGTTCACCTTCTGAGAAAGAGAGTCAAATATTCCCCAGAAGATCTTCTTGGTGAGCAGCAGCTCCTCCTCAGACGCCTGACCATAACTCCCCCATCCGGACGGCAGACAGTAATACTTCCAGTTCTGCTCGTAATGATTCGTCAACAGCTGCGAAACACACGATCATGTGACATTCTGTGTGTGTTCTCATATAAAAACACTTGATCTGTGTGTCATCAGCTAATGAGCTTCACAGAAACATCCTCTATTTAAATACGATTTAAATATGAATTACACGACAGTGCATGTTTTCATGATGAGCAACGAGACAAACTACATTAACGAGTCATTAATGGACACTAGATGAGTCAGATGATGACCATCTGCAGCAAAAGAGCCCTAAACAAAAGCAGTGATGCATAAAAACACCCACTGCTGATGAGAGAGGGGCGTGGTTAAGAAAAGGGGTGGAGTCAGAGTCCAGAATGACATGATGAATGTGGGAGTGACTCAAACAGAAGGGGCGGAGTCAAACTACAGAATAATGGAAGGAAAAAGCTGTGATGCAGTGAAGAAAACTCTTCTTCTCTCAGCGTATATGAACACAATCTCTGTTACGTAATCGTGAGATGCGTGAGCACTGTTTACCTTCAGAGGCATCTTACAGTATTCAGACAACAACGGCACGTCAAACACCAACCGGCGCAGCAGATGCTGGAGCATGGAGGGCCTGAGGTACCTGAACACAACACAAAACGAGTTCATAGCGATAGCGATAACTATAACAATAATTATACTGATAATTACAGCGATGACTATAGTGATAACTATGATGATGACTACAGCAATAAATATGATAACTATAGCAATAACTATAATGATAGCTATACCGATAACTATACCGATAATTACAGCGATGACTATAGTGATAACTATAATGATAATTATAGCAATAACTATATCGATAACTACAGCGATGACTATAGTGAAAACTGTGATGATGACTACAGCAATAACTATAATGATAACTATAGCAATAATTACACCGATAATTACAGCAATGACTATAATGATAACTACAGCAATAACTATACCGATAATTACAGCGATGACTTTAGCGATAACTATAATGATAGCTATACCAATAACTAAAGCGATAACTATAACAATAATTATACCGATAATTACAGCGATGACTATAGTGATAACTATAATGATAACTAAAGCAATAACTATACCGATAATTAGAGCGATGATTATAGCAATAACTATAATGATAGCTATACCGATAACTAAAGCGATGACTATAACAATATTTATACCGATAATTACAGCGATGACTATGCTGATAAATATGATGACTACAGCAATAACTATAATGATAGCTATACCAATAACTATAGCGATAACTATAACGATAATTATACTGATAATTACAGTGATGACTATAGTGATAACTATAATGATAACTATAACAATAATTATAATGATAGCTATACCGATAATTACATCAATGACTACAATGATAAAACTAACAATAACTACAGCAATGACTATAGCGATAACTATAGCAATAACTGCAACAATAACTATACCGATAATTACAGCGGTGACTGTTGCGATAACTATAATGATAACCATAGCAATAACTAACAATAACCGTACCGATAATTACAGCGGTGACTATTGTGATAACTATAATGATAACTATATCAATAAATATAACGGGAAGTAAAATTATAACTATAATGATAACTATAATAGTCATGATAAAATCTATAATAAAAAAACATTTTGAAAGTGATTCCAATGATATCATTCCTCTGTGTCGTTATTGTTATAGTTGAGGTGTGAACGATTATTAATAGTGTATGATAAGAAGTTGTGAAGGGGCCTTAAGTTCATTCAAGTGCAGTTGATCAGAGCTCGTTACTGTATGATAACGAGCAGCTGCTCTCACTTGCAGATGGCCAGCAGACACTCCTCGATGGCGTCTCGCTGGGCTTTGGTGAGCGAGCAGCCCTTGGACAGGCGGTAGATGGTGTAGAGCGTGGAGTCGATGAGCGCGGCGTGATGCTCTGTCCCAGAGAAATGAGGAGCGCAGCGGGTCAGCAGAGGCAGCACGGCCGAACCGATGTACCTGTTCATAGCCAGAGCCGTTTCTGTGGTGCGCAAAGCCTCCTGGGAATGAACAACACCACAGAGATGATTCACATGAATCAAAAGGACTCATTCTGTAAATGATTAATCACATCTGAAGTGTTTGAATCAGTTTTGGTGATTTTTAGTGCATTTTAGTGCAAGTCAGTTTACACAGCTGTAGAGAATCACATTCACTACCAACCTTAGCCATAAACAAGCACAACACTGACTGTCTAACATTTTGTCTGTCAAGAGTGTTTGTGCAACTTTCTTTAAAGTTAATGTGACTTGATTTGTTATTTTGTATCAAATACGAAGCAATTTTTTTACATGCTTGACTCTCTGGGGTCTCTGTTATATTTATGGGCATTTAGTAGATGCTTTTATCCAAAAGGACTTACAAAAAAGGAACAAAAGCAATTCGTCACAATTCGATGTCTGACATTCAGTCGTGTCAGAAACAAGATGGTGCCTGCAAGTTTAAAATCACACACCCACCACTCGCTTATTACAAACAAAACGAAAAAAAAACACAAAGTAAAATAAAACAAACCAAAACAACAACAACATAAAAACAACAAAACCAAAATAAACCAAAACAAAGAGGAAAACAACAAACCAAACAAAAATGACGAAACCAAAACAAAACAAAAGAAAGAAAAACATAAAAACCACAAAACAAACAAAAACAACAAACAAAACTAACCAAAACAAAAAAGAGACAAAACAAAACAACAAAACAAACAAAAACAACAAACCAAAACAAAAAACAAAACAATGAGACAAAACAAAACAACAGAACAAAAAATAAGACAAACCAAAAGAACAAGCCAAAACAAAACAATACAAATTGAATTGATCTGAATAATGACACTATCATCTTTTGTGAAGCTGCTTTAGAACTGAAATTAAATTTATAGTTTCAAAAGTGATTAATTTTCCTACATTAACACTGTTATTTTCCTGTGTATTACTGTGAAGCTGCTTTGAAACCATCTGTACTGTACAAAGTGCTATAGAAACAAACATGACTTGACTTTTACTGCCATAAACCCTGAATCAGATTCAGGGCATCGCAGTGATCGTGTAGAACGTTTCCCAGTGTGCACGGCTAATTTAGGAGGATCAGTCAGTGATCCCTTAAACAGACAGCATTAGTTTGAGCTCAAACATGATCTTTACAGAGACACACACACACTCAAACACACTTGTTAACCGTCCAATTAAGCCAGACTATATGTTGTGTATTTAAGCTGAATCAGCAGTTCTCACTAGAGTTCTCAATATAATATCGAACCGCTTGGTACGACATCCATGGTTCAATACATGCTTGTGATTTGCGGTTTTTCGGTTTTGCGTTTAAATTTCCATGTGTTTTATTCCTCTCAGAATTGGCTGTGTGCCCCTGAGTTCACGTGCTGAGATGAGGAAACGCTTCCCCGCTTATATCTGAAAAAGCAACACGTTGAGCATCTTATCTTATAATGACTTGCAATGATAAGCCTTTCTAAACCTGTTTTCCAACAAAAGAGAACATTATAACTTGCTTTTACTTCACAACATCAGTCGAGTGTTTGAAATAACTTCCTTTTGTGATCTGATGTGGCTTCTCATCACAGAACGACGCAGAAAATATATTTTATACTGTAATAAAGGCTATGTCGATTAGCAATGGCTTACAGACATATTTAATCATTATGAAAATACCCGAGATGGCTTGAAGAACACAGATAAACCATATATAGTGTTTATTGTCTTTACATTTATTGTTATTTCTTCTTTTCATTCAGTTACAGCGATAAGGATGCCTTTATCCATATTAGGGATTTCCTGGAACGTCATCAGTTCTATTACTTCTGTGATGCATATGTGAATTTTCTGCGTGACGGCACCCTCTGCCGTCCAGTATGAATGAAACACACATTACATGTGTTTATAGAGCTCAATAATGGCCAATCCATCCTATTTTGGTTAAAAATCAGAAAAACAATTCCTCTCTCAAAAGAACTTTTAAGTAGACATATAACAATCCATGCTTTTTCCAGTGTACAGAAGTTTACAGGAGTTTTTTTGTTGTTAATTTGTTGCAAAAAACACTGATGTGTCAAGCCATCAGAACTGAACCGAAAACCGTGGTTAAAAACCGAGGTATGTATTGAACCCTGGGCTAACTGTATTGTTGCATCCCTAGCACATACAGAGATGAAGTTTCTGAGAAGCAATTTAATGATTAGTTTTTCATCATCTCACAGCCCCTGTGGGCTGAAGCGTGAAGCACTGACCGTGTCCAGCGAGGCGGCGGCTCTCAGGTCCAGCAGGAATCCCACCTCTAACAGATGCAGCAGGAAGCTCTGGTCCTCGATGCCATAAACGCGGTCCAGAAACAGCACCATCGGCGCCTTGTGGTCCGGACAGAAACTGGCCGACATGTCAGGCTCGGTCACGCTGCCGTCTGACGACAGATCACACACTTCAGTCCTGTTCAATCGCTCGCACATGTCATCGAAACAGCCACATGCAAGAGCTATTTTAGTATCATTGAGATACTATTATAGGCTGTTATTATTTTGAATTAGATTTTATTTGTATATTTTATTTTTTCACTTCAGTTTTCAAGTTTTAGTAATTTTGTTGTTTTTGTAATTTTTATGAGTATTAATATTTTTATATATATAGTTTTTAATAAATGTTTAAGTTTTAGTTATTTTAGTACATCAAGTTAAATTTTAAAAAAAATGCTGAAAGCTAAAATATACATACAGTGTGTGTGTATATATATATATATATAATTTTATAATTAAAACAAAAAAACAAAATTCATTTAATTTAACATTTATTTTATTCCAAATATCACAAATATTTTTTATGGTTTTATAATAACTCTGGAACATACAGCAGGCTTCCAGTTTTTAATGAATAAACTCATTTATAATGACTACAGTCTGACTCAAGCTCTGAAAATAAAAACATGCTGCATTTTTTATGGAACTGATTTTCCATTTGAGGGCGTCTCAGTGGATTTTGTCAGATTTAGTGCACTTCTGGAGACAGATTTGTTCCCAAACTATTTCATCCTGATCTGCAGTAGATGAGGCAGCAGAAAGCAGTATTTATCTGGGATAACCTTTAAAATTATAATACACTATAACTATAATATAAAACCAGACCATCTTTATTATTTGCTGTGAATATACTGCCTTGGTTGCACTTTTTATTAATATTTAGAATTTTTATTTTTCTATTTTCTATTTTCATTTTAAAGTTTTTTATGTCTATATAGTTTTTATTAAATTTTATTTCAGTTTTAGTTTTAGTTATTTTAGTACATCAAGTAAACTGAGAAATGTTGCCTTGGCAACTAGCTGAAAATAAATAGCAATTTTTAAAAATATTTGATTTCAGTTAGTGTTTATTTTATTTCAAGTAACAGAAATGTTTTTCTTCCCAACTAAAGATCAATTTTTTTAAAATTACGGGGGGAAAAAAAACAGCAAGAAAAAAGTCATCATGCTGCTGAATATACAGCAGAACTTGCAGAAGGATGAATTATGACGAAGCTTTTTAAAACGTGAGAATTAGGAGAGTGTCTGGCACCTTTATTGACGACGGGCATCTTGAGAGGGATGCTGATGATGCCGACCAGATCCTCCGTGGGAACGAGAGAGCGAAGGATGGCACGAATCCTCAGAGCTTCACCTTTACCCTTATTGATCAGCTGAGACACCAGATCAATCAATCAATCAGTCAGTCAATCAGAGTATCAGCTCACATCATGGTCAATCAACATCCATGTAGGGCTGGGTGATTTTTCTCTTTTTTTTCAATGAATTTGAATGCAATGTTTTGTTAGTTTCATTTTTTTAAATCAATGAATCACAGTTTGAATAAAAATATTAGCAAAAGTTACAATTAGACACACTGATAATATAGCAATACACAGAAAAACAATGGAAAACTGCTACTGTAACGTCTGATACGTGATGTTTGATGATGATGACAGACTATTCACTGTAATAATCATCTATTATCGCTGTTACACTGACAGTCAGGAAGAGTTTGAACCGTCTGGACTTTCTGAGTCGACCTCTAAAACTGAATGTCTACATCTGACAAGAAATATTACGCATTTTTGTTATTTTATAATATTCCGGAACATACAGGATGTGTTTAAGAAAAGTTTGTACAATATTTGCCTTCATATTTCATGCACCTTTTCTGCAAAGATATTTAACAAGTCACCTATGAAAAAAGTTACACTTAAATAAACAAATAATTTTAAAATAAAAAATGAAAATAAAATGGGTAATAGAAATTAATAAACTAAAAAAAAAAAAAAAACTAAAAGTAAAATAATAAAATAAAAGTAAATAAAAAGCAATTAAAACAATATCACAAAAATGTAAAATTATAAATCTACTAAAATAAATTACAACGTTACATTTAAATAATTTTAAAATAAGTATCAAAATATAAGTTAATAAAAATTAATATAAAATTAAAATAAATAATTCTAAAATCACAAAAATAAAACGCTAAAAATAAAATATAATAAAAAAGTAAAATTAAAATAAATAAATAATTTAAAATAAAAGCAATCAAAATAAAACACTAAAAATGAATGAACGGGTTGTTTTAACTTGAACGCCATGTTTTTAGACACCGTCTCATGCCTGAGACGCTGCAAAAGATGCAAGACGTGTTTCTTTAGCTCAGTGTTTAAGAGAATGTTACTTGAATCATGTTGTAGTTATGTTTTTAAGCTACTAGTTAATCATTAAATAAAAATCTTGAATCTGTCAAACTTTCTGAAACAAATCAAGATTTTGTTCTGCCATATCGCCGATGTTTTCCATCAGTAATGTACTCACGTGCATCTCGGGAGCGCAGCGGCCCAGCAGATCGATCAGAGCCGAGTAGAAGGACAGGATGGCGTTTCCCATGTGAACCACTTCCTCTTCCTCCTCGCCCTCCGTGGAGCTGCAGCAGAGACAGACCAAGATCAGCATCATCATCAGTGTGTGTGTGTGTGTGTGTGTGTGTGTGTGTGTGTGTTTGTGTGTGTGTGAGTGTGTGTGAGAGTGTGTGTATGAGTGTGTTTGAGTGAGTGAGTGAGTGAGTGTGAGTGTGTGTGTGTGTGTGTGTGTGAGAGAGAGTGTGTGTGAGTGTGTACGTAAGTGTGTGTGTGTGTGTGTGTGTGTGTGTGTGAGAGTGTGAGTGAGAGTGTGTGTATGAGTGTGT
>JAFVLL020009070.1:0-13657 GCA_021397915.2 Tor tambroides
GGATCATGTGACACTGAAGACTGGAGTAATGATGCTGAAAATTCAGCTTTGATCACAGAAATAAATTACAGTTTAACAGATATTCACATAGAAAAGAGTTATTTTAAATTGTTACGCTATATATTTCACAGTTCTGTTTACTGTATTTTTCATCAAAATAATTTGTACTCTTTTCTACAATTGGAGCTCTATTCCTTAAAATGATAGATGTCAAGCTCCTGCAAAAGGACAAATACTGTGTATGACCAATAGAAAGGCCCATAAAAACAGTCCGCAGTCTGCATTATTCAAGTCTTCTAGACGATACCAGAGCATTGTGTCATATGGACTGATTATATGTACTTAACTTTAGTGATATTAAACTGTCCCTCGTAAAAAAATCTTTAAAATTATTTACTATTTGCCATATACAACAGAAAAGAGAAATTATAATGTAAAGAAGTATGCCACTCATTTATGGTGTGTTGTGGACCGGATTTGGTGGGCCGCTCTGTGCCAAAAAGTCCAGGGCCACTTTTTGGCCCCAGTCCGCCCCTGGCTGGTTGCCTTAAAATTTTAAGTTGGCTCAACTTTTTTTTTTTTTTATTACAGTGTATATATGTGAATGAATGCAGTGTAGACTGCATGAGAGAGAATGCGAGTAGTACTTCCTCTCATTTGGCTGATTGCAAGCTGATTGAGTGCAGAGCTCAAGTGTTTTTCTCTAACTCCACTCAACAGAAACACCTAAACCTCATTAATAACTTTATATACTCTCACTAGTCCTTGGTTTGATATTTTGTAATATAATGCAGAGACATGTCAGTGTTAGTTTTATAATTTTATATTTCTTATTATTTATTAATATTATAAAATATTTTCAACATAGATTTTCAGTTTTCATTTTAATTTCAAAGTTTTAGTCAATTTTATGTGCTATTGTCATTTTATTAGATTTTTAAGTATTTTGAATTTAAATCAGTGTCATCTAATGATCTATAAGTTTAAATGTAAAATTTCAGCCTAAGTTCAATTAACGAAAAGTATTTTTAGTTTTAACGACCAATAACAATGTTAATTAACTGTTTTTAAGAATCTAAATATTTTTTTGGGCCACTCCATCTGAAGAAAGATGAGCGTACAGCATGCAAAGGTTTTTTTCTTCTGAAAAAAAAGATTACATAAGCATGCGGTGCTTTCTTTTTTGACTTAAATTGATAATTTAAGCTTTGTTAATACATTTATGTTTTGTTGAGTCCCTCTCTGAGCTTTTGGAGCTGTGGGGGTGTGGAGCTGCTCTGGTATTTTAAATCAGTTTGTGTTCTTCATACAGAGGACTTTAATAATTACTGAGGCTCTTGTAAGTGCTGGTGGTTGCAGCCCAGAGATGCAGAGAGACCCACTCTGATCTCTAAACACAGTAAACGCTGCTTCTGAACTAAACACACATTTCCCTCCCCTGCTTTTAGCTCACAGACCCATAACTGAGCATTGTGGGTCATATTCAACTGTTTGTGTGTATATGGTTGAGTGGCTTTGCTCACAGATTTAAGTATTAGAACATTTTTATTTAAAATTTTTTATCTCAAAATCTGTCCCGCTAATGTCATGAAAGCTTGGGACCACTAACGACCTGTTCATTACAAAGTCAGCAAGCCTGAAATTTTATCACTGAGACACAAAAAGGATGTTTTACCAGAGAAAGACACACAGAGCGAGGAAAGGAATGAACGACCACCATCAAACCAGATTACGGTTGCATTACTGTAATAAATCAACATTGACATAAGATGCACTCTCACGGTCACAAACATACACAGTCACACACCCTGTTCTCAGTCATAGACAGTTAGAACAATGAATCTGATCTATGCAGGCATATGTGTGTTTTTTCCAGATAGAAATATCAGTCTTATGTGAAAATGTAAATCTATGACTCACTTTGCAATAAAATTGCAGCTGGATTTTCTCAGTTCGTTAGGCCAATGCTTTTAAAGGGGTCATATGATGTTGCTAAAAAGAACATAATTTTGTGTATTTGGTGTAATGCAATCTGTTTATGTGGTTTAAAGTTCAAAAAACATTATTTTCAACATACTGTACATTATTGTTGCTCCTCTAAGCCCCGCCTTTCTGATTTTTACAAAGCTCATCCTTCTGAGAAGCGAGGTGTGCTCTGATTGGCCAGCTATCCAGTGCATTGTGATTGGCCGAATACCTCAAGCGTGAGACGGAAATGTTACGCCCCTCACCGTATTGTGATGGCGTTTCACGGCGCGAACCCCACTAAAACAATAAAACCCATTATATACGAGGCATTTATTGCATCCAGTGGGGACATAATTACTGATTATAATGACTTATACTGTCTTTTTACGCATTGCGTTGCATCGCGCTGCGTAAACATTACCAGGTCTGCATTTGTGATTGGAGAAGCAACAAACAACACAATAGCATCCAGCTGCAGCCCCGCAGACTCACCTCCGGCTAGACACCACTGGCTGGACACCAGTGGATAGACAGCCTACGTCATTTCCGTTTTCTCTGTCATTTCCGTTTCGCCGCTAATTTCCGTTTTCACCGCTGGATGGACAGCAATTTTATTTCCTATTTTCACCTCTGGATTGACATAAATTTATTTTATATTTTCACCTCTGGATAGACAGCATATTTAGTTCTCACCTCTGGATGGACAGTATATTTAGTTCTCACCTCTGGATGGACAGTATATTTATTTGATATTTTCACCTCTGGATAGACATTTATTTGATATTTTCACCTCTGGATAGACATTTATTTTATATTTTCACCTCTGGATAGACAGCATATTTAGTTCTCACCTCTGGATAGACAGCATATTTATTTCACTCTCTGGATGTGATACATATTTAGTTCTGCTCTCTGATGGACAGTATATTTATTTGACATTTTCACCTCTGGATAGACATTTATTTTATATTTCTCACCCTGGATAGACATTTATTTTACATTTCACTCTCTGGATAGACAGCACATTTATTCTCACTCTCTGATAGACAGCATATTTAGTTCTCACCTTCGGATGGACAGTATCTCAGTTCTCACCTCTGATGGATATATTTATTTGACATTTTCTAATTTCTGGACAGACATTTATTTTATATTTTCACTGGATAGACAGCATATTTAGTTCTCACTTCTGGATGGACAGCATATTTATTTTACATTTTCACTTCTGATAGATATCATTTACATTTTCTACCTCTGGATGGACAGTATATTTATTTGACATTTTCACTCCTGGATAGATATTTATTTTATATTTTCACCTTCTGGATGATATATTTATTTTCTGTTTTCACCAGTGGATAGACAGCATTCTTGCAGGCTTAATTGCAATAATGCCTTTTCCGATTGTCATTTTACATTTTTATGACTTAAAATATATAATATAAAAGCTGTGTGCAAATTGAAATATGATCTTTATCATATCTCTTACATAAAACAATTCTCAATATATTTAACATTATAACATCAATAATTCATGCAAACTGCATTCACAAGAGCCACCTTGAAAAAAATATATATTGTTCAGATCATATCATTTTTTGTGACAAATTCATGCCTAGATCACGACTATATCGTTTCGTCAATACAACAGACTTGTGCATGTTAATTGACCACAGTTATTTGCCTTGCCCATTGGATATTCAATTCTTATTTATTTTTGTAATGTAAATTCACTTCGTTTTTAAAAATATACGTAGATTCACATGTTCAGACAATTTACCAAACAATCCAGATCAATTAACACTTCATGGTTTTGCAATATTTATTGGAAATTACACAATCTAATTAGTAAATGGACGCTTTTCAATATCATAAACATATTAAATATCAGGCATTTACACGCAGTATAGGGAAAAGTACTACCAAGTATTTAACAAAAAAACAAAAAATATAGCTAGCTAGCAAACTCTCGCATAGACAACCTAGCATTTTAGACTATTCTTCACAAGACTGTTCTATGAGATCTGCGACCGGGTACACCTTCACATCCAAGTGAAAAAAAACGATTACAATATTAAATCATACCATCGGTAAAAGAACGCATTTAATTGGAAAATCAATTGTAGCAACCTAGCTCTAGAATTGAGGCATACCAGAGTTCATCAATACTTTAAAAACACGACACAGTACCTTGAAAACACGACGATTTTTTTAACTAGCTAGTTTGTGCATTTGAATTCTGACATGACCTATAAATCATCGACAGTTTATTATTTTTTCTTACCGCTGACATCTGCATGGCGCGTCAAAATTGAAAAGTGAATGACGATACGGAAATGACGTCAATTTGACGATACGGAAATGACGTCTGCTGTCCATCCACTGGTGTCCAGCCACTGGTGTCTAGCAAGAAGTGAGTCTGCGGGGCTGCAGCTGGATGCCCCTCAAACAACAAGCACTTCTCTATGTAGGGGATCTACAAATTCGATTATGAGAATACTTTTATTTTGAAATTTGACACGGGCACCGCCATTATTTTTCTCTGGCGTGTGTGTGAAAAAAAGTGTACAGAGAGAGAGAGAGTGAAAGGAGAGGAGCAGCGGCGAGCTGAAGAAGAATGTGGCGATTTTTATAACTTTTTTAAGCACCATAAAAAGTTATATTTAGACTGGTGACGTGCATTGGAGCCGCATGACATTGCTTCCAGGTCTCCGTTTGTCTTAACAAGCCTGTTTTTAATAGTGACGTAGCAAGTTTTCCGTTGTGCTCGTGCGTGAAGCGGGGCGACAGGCCTGTTAAAGTTGATCAAGTTATTCAGCGTTGGAGTTGAATACTCTCCTGTTTTTTTGGTGTGTAATTTGCATCCAGATTTTTTTTTGGTTTTGTTAGTTCAAACGAACTCAAAACATCGTGGATCCCGTTGTTTATTTTTGTGAGGAAAGTTGGCTGATTCGTTGGATGGCATCGTGTATTGTTCGTATTCTCGGGCTGATCGCCGTTGGACAGGATTGTGGCCTCGTCGGATCACGCTGTGGCCTTCAGGATCACGGGGACAATCGTTGGGGATCATAGAGGGAAGAAACATTACCCTGCCTATCCGGACACCTTTCAGCGCTCTGTCCATGACCCAAGGGTGGTGATGTACATTATTTTCTTCATTTTCCACTGAACGCTGGTACGTTAAGCCAGTAATCTTTTCTTTTCTACGAGTATAAAGACTGAGCTGTGCTTTAAAGAATCGTTCATACGTGGAACTGTGACCTGTGAATTTCCCTTCAAAGTGATTCATATACTTCCTTTTGCAAGTCTACGAACATTCTGACTCATGAATGGACTGAATATCATTTCCTGGATTTTTGACATGCACTCTCAAAATTTGAGCTGAACTGATTGAATCAAACTAATTGTGAATGTATAACTTTTCAGTGTGGTAAAAGAAGAACACTGATTGTTTAAGGTTCAACAGAAACAGTCACAGATTGTTGACATTTTCTTTATTGTTGTCAATATTTGATTTCATTCTGAACTGAGTTTGAAATACTTTCACTCTTCCAGTGACAAAAGAAAAGAAAGAAGTCACAAATCACTTAATTAGTCTCTTAAGACCAGTACTTTTCATCTAAAATAAATATTTCTGTTTAGTAAAACTGAAACTGTGTATGCTGAGTTAAGTCTCTTAAACTAAGGAGTGGGGGCGTCTCACCTATCCTGTTAGACCTGGGGAGGGTGGGTTGTGCAGTCAAAAGCTCTTATCTTCTAAGTTATCTGCGCACATACACTCCAGGGAGGGCCACCCTGTATAAAGTAAATCCTGGAGCCCACCTCACCTCTTCTGTAGCACCACATAGCAACACGATAGGCACCAACATATAACCACCTGTTATACCGAGACCAAAAGCATTGGGTGGGGGGACTAAGATCCTGGCACTCACTCAGTCTTCCTTAGTTAAGTGCTTAATATTTCCCCCACAAGGCGGTGGCATATTCCCCTCCGCCACATCTACACTGCTCAAAACTCGTGTTTGAATAGTCAGTGGCAGAAATGTACTTACAGGCTGTGAGTCAGAAGCGCCAGGCTGTCCTTGCAGAGTTGGAATTGCCCCACTTTATAGAAACCGCCTTTGTGCGAGCCAACATTGTAGCTTCCAAGTTCAGGAAATAGTCCTCCGTAAAATGTACTGCACACACTCGAATATTTGCATTGTACTGCTCTGGAACAGTGTTGTAAATACAACTTAACCACTGATTTCTAGTTGTGTCCTCTTTTGGAAGCCCAAACAAAGTAGTTTCGCTTTCACAATGAAACAGAGTCTCCAAGACATGGTGCCAGCGGCAGCAACAACACTACAGTGAGAATAAAAGTCCCGCCTTCTTTCACTGCATATATGTTTGGGCGGTGTTATGAAAATCTTCACACATCGTGATGTAGACATGTGGGGGCGCGTTTGAACGAGCCATTTTAGGGGGGCGTGGCAGAGTCTTAACTTTTATAAAGAATATTTTGTTGGTTTTGAGACTTTAGTCTTTGCAACTTCAGGGATCTTATCTATGCACAAACAGCTTGTAACACTCCAAAGAGAAAGGAAAACCTGAAATCGCATCATATGACCCCTTTAAGATCCGCAGAAATGTCTGCCTTTCCCTCGCACAAGCACACTTACACACTCATTCTGATAAAGCCCTGATGACCCCCTGACAAATTATTGTTCACCAAATTGTAAGAATCTACACACAAGTGTGTGTTTTCATATGTATGTTTTCTGATGAACCAATCAATAATTCATTTTTTGCTTCCTGACCCTTCATTTCCTAGGAAGATGATGAGTGTTCTTGTGCCTGCAGAAGCTTCTCACACTTTTCTTCCTCGTCGATTTCATACAAGATTTATAGAACATCATAAACTGGAGATTTCTGTGAAAAGCATAATTTTCTGTCAGATACTCTATTTAAGTTGTACAAATTTAATGGATATTATTATTACATGGACTGAAATGATTTGTGATATTGCAAAGCATTTTTATCTGCCATTTTCATAAGCCACTCTTTGAAAGAGATTTCAAAAGATAAACAGAACAGTTTCTACAGTACATTAAATATGATACTATGAACTCTTTAATTACTATATCAGTATGTAAATAAATTCATGTATAGTTAGTAACATTAATTTGCCTAGGAGTTAATAGGGTTTTTATTGATGTTATACACATTCATTTTGGTAATGAGTTCAATCCCCAATATGAAATTCTCAAGATTAATTTAAAGATTTAAAAAATTGTGTATACTCCCTGTTTAACCTTTGCATAACAAGCTTTGCACATCTGCATTTGGGGATTTTTTTTTTTTCTCTGCAGATCCTTTCAAATTCTGTCAGGTTCAACAGGGACCATCAGTGGACAGCCATTTTTAGGTTTATCCAAAGACGTTTGGGTTGGGTTTAAAGCTGTTTACAGTTTGTCACCAGGGTATTTACACAGTTTGTCCATAAGGCACTCTAGCATTTTTTGTGCTTAGGGTTATTGTCTTGTTGGGAGATGAACCTTCTGCCCAGTCTGAGGTTCTGAGTTCTCTGAAGCAGGTTTTTTTTTTCTTAAGGATATCTCTGTATTTTGGAGCGTTAAGCTTTCCTGACAAGTTTCCCGGTCCTTGCCGCAAAAAAAACTCCCCCACACCATGATGCTGCAACCACCATACTTCACTGTTAAGATGTTATTGTGCAGGTGATGTGCAGTGCCCATCAGACCAGAAAATCTGGTTTCTCACAGTGTGAGAATCCTTTAGCTGTTGTTTTTTTTTTTTGTTTTTTTGCAAATTTCAAGTGGGTTTTCATGTGTCTTCACTAAGGCTTGAATCTGGCAACTCTGCCATAAAACCCAGATCAGTGGAGTGCTGCAGTGATGTTTGTCCTTTGTAAGTTTCTCCCATCTCCATAATATGCTAGTTTCTTCCATCTCCATATAAAGTCATGGAGTTTAACCAGAGTGATCATCAGCTTTTTGGTCACCACTATAACCAAAGGCCTTCTCTGATTGCTCAGTTTGGCCAGGGTGACAACTCTAGGAAGAATCCTTGTTGTTCCACGCTTCTTCCATTAAGGATTATAAAGACAACATGCTCCTGTAAACCTTCAACCAGCAGAATTTTTTTTGTAGCTTCCACAGATCTGTGTCTCAACACAATCCTGACTCTAAGCTCTGCAGGCCAGTAATTTGACTTCATGGCTTATGGCATAGTTTTTGCTCTGACATACATTTTCAGCTGTTAGACCTTATATAGACAGGTGTGTACCATTCCAAATCATAAACAGTCAATTGAATTTGCCACAGGTTAACTCCAGTCGAAGTGTAAAAACATCTAAAAAGATGATCCAATGAAACTTGGAATATTTCTGAGCTACATTTCAAGCATTACAAAAGTGAATACTTGTGAATGTAATTATTTCACTTTTGCATTTTTATTTTTACACATACACACACACACACACACACACACACACGTGTGCGTGTGTGTGTGTTTCTGCTGCCATGTTTTCCTGACTTCTTTTGGGGTATGTGGGTGTGTGTGAGCTTCTGTGTTTCTGAATTGTATTGTGTCTCAGTGTATGTATATGTCTCTCTTTCTCTCTCTCTGTGTGTGTGTGGTTGTGTGTGTGTGTGTGTGTGTGTGTGTGTGTGTGAGAGCAGTGACTCATCCTCAGCATATCTGCTTCCTGTTCCTCTGGCTGTCTGTCCCTGAGCTCTCAGTCATGTGCTGTGATTGGCTGCGTCTCTGCTCTGCTCCTTTGACAAGCAGACTAATGAGAGTCCTGATGACCCATCAAGGCTTGTCATTGTTTGATTCACACTTACATGCATAAAAATGTGTATATAAGATACATATATGTGCCTGGTACTGAATCTCCTGTGTCTATCAGTGTCCTTGGAGAGTAATTAAGATGAAACGTATTTTGTGGAATACTCCACAGTATTTCACTGTGGAGTGGGACTGGAAGAGACCGGGGAGCATATTAAAGAGCCCTGCTGTTTATTCTTCTGTCATTTTGTGAACAGGGCTTGTTGTTTTTCTGAGAGGTTCTCAGGGGAGTGCTCACTGATGCAATTTAAAGCCAGGTCTGTGAGGTTTTTGTGCAAGCAAATGTGTGCTGAACTGCTGTGCTTTTGCAGAAGGTTGTCACTTAACAATGCCATAATTTTATAATTTGTATGGATGTGTTATTAATGGTTGTTCAGCTTCACTGGGCTGTGTGTCATCTCCTGAAGTGAGTGTGAACATCTGTGTCTATAAGTATTTTAGCGCTTCACTGAAATTTGAATTTTTTTTTTCCATTTTAGCTCCATGGTACACTTTGAAGTATCCTGGATTACCATGTCAAGTCAGTACAATGGCATTTATCAACATTCCATTGCACTCTGTTAAATGGGTTAATAATTTTAACAAGTTTAATTTTAATAAGTTTTTTTTCTTCTCTCCATTAATATTGCCCTAGTGTTTGTGTGTGTGTGTGTGTGTTTATGTCTGGTAAAAAAAAAACAAAAAAAAAACACACATTTAAAAAAATCTGTGAAAGTTTCTGCTACTGCGCAAGTGTCACGGTTAGGCTGCTACAGTGCGTGAACGAGGAGACGAAGGAGCGCTGAGACGTGGGAGATTCACATTCACAGTCTTTATTTGACAAGATAGCCAGGAACACACAGGTAGAGCGGGGTGTAGACAATTCAATACCAGACAAACAAGACAAGAAAACACAGGGCTTAAGAACACTAGGTAATTACTAAAACACAGCTGGAACAAATGAGCATAATTGGAGCTAAACGAGGACAGGAAACAGGAAGGCCCAAATAAGGGCATAAGGGAACACAAGGGGAACAAAACACAAGACACAACAAACACAAGCCTGACAGCAAGATCCCAAATTATTTAATAAATACAGAAAAAAGGAAAGTTGTTTTAGAAGCAGAGCAAGCCATTACATATTGATGAAATGTTCTGACAATGTTTTCTTTGTAATAACATACACTAATAAATGATGCACACCAAGACCAGCAATGTGCATTTGTTTAGTTCAGAATCCTTTTGATGAATATGTCAGTTCAAGTCAACTTCTACTGTGCTTTATACAATACAGATTTTAGAAAGCAGCTTCACAGAGATAAACAGCAAAAGTGCAGAATCAGTTGTGGAATGTCAGCCAAGGAGGCATTTCAGATTCTGCTGAGTGTCATTATTTAGCTCAAGTCAGTTCAGTGTTGGTTGTGTTCAGATAGGGCTGCATGATTAATTATATTTTAATCATGATCATAGTTTCTGCTTTTCACGGTTTATTAATCATAATCATGTCAGTGACTGTAGCACTATGTGTTCCTGTGGTGAGCAAGAAAGAACATCATATTCTGACATCAAGGTCAACATGCACATTGGCAGCTTTAGATAAAGAGGCAGCAATAATGTCAACAGAGACATTTTAAAACAGGCAAAAAACAGCGTTTTGGTCAGACATCTGCTTATACTAATCCAATCAATCAATCAATCAATTTATCAATAATCAAATAATCATGATTCTCATGTCAATAATTCTCACATTTCAACATTTTAAAATGATGAAAATGGTGATTTCTATATTGCACACTCAGTATGTCGTCTTATAGAATAAAAATAAATAAATATTAAAATGACAAGTCCAAACATTCATATTCATCACCAGCCAAAAATGCCATTTCATTCAGTCCCATCTGTCTTTGGATTGTATCATCACAAAGCAGCTTATTTTTTACATGCCAAGCCCCAAAGTACATCCCCTGTGGTATTGTGTCATTGAGGCAAAAGGTTTATAGACTGCTGTGTGTTCTTGTATTTGAAATATGCATGTGCAGACTGAAGTTTTTTTTGTCTGCTATTGTGAATGCATCAGTGAATGTTTCCTCTTGAGTGTATGAGTGTGTGCTGGCTGTCATTGTTTCGTCCCTCAGTATTTTTTGATTTGACAGAGTGTGACAGGAGCCTCACCGATGCTGTGCCTTAATATAGATCTGTGAATGTGTGTGCGAATGTTAGTATTTATTGTGTTATTTGTGAATGAATCACAACCAGAGGGTATATAAACATCCACTGACCTCACTGCACCTTTCATTTCTCTGTACTAGTTTAGCAAACTAAGGCCCAAAACACTCTCAGGGCCAGCACTGCTAACTGCAATTGGAATAATTATGGATTTTTATGTGCGCGTGTGTGTGTGTGTGTGTGTGTAACGTTTCTTATGCTCACCAAGAAAATAATAATAATAATGTTCAATTCTTAGTACCCCCATAGAACTGGGCCTGCATTTACCTAAAGCAGTGTTTTTTTACTCCAAGACCCCATCCTCTCCAAATCAATACTGTAAGCCCAACATTTTCTATTCACTAAAATCTTTGTATTCTAGTGTTATTACTTTTCAATTACGTGTCATTATTTTTAAACTAAACAAATTCAAGATAGATTTAAACATTCCATGTTCTTTTTTGCAACCATACTTTGCAAAAATGTCAGTGCAGATATTCTGTACAACTTAAAAGTATGTAAAGCTCAATTATACAGTAATTTTAATTTAAAAAAAATTAAAAAAAACACAAGTCAACCTGCCATACCAAACAAGACCACAGGGAGATGCCAAAGGACTGCATTTAAACTACTATACAGGTCCATTCAGAATCACTAAACACACCAAAATACAAATGAAAAATGAAACCATTCTGAATGTGGAGGGTCGATCTGTCAGAACAAGCAATTCTGTCAGAACTCTGTCCTCTGAATTCTGTCCTCTGTCAGAACAAGCAATAGTGTCAGTGTTTGGAGCGTCTGATGCCCATATGTACATAAATACCACTGATCCTCACAAACTTCTCCAAAACACGTGAGCATCCATTATAAAACACTCCTTGTATACAACTAGCTTACGTGAATATACTGAACTGTGTTCAAGCAGAAATATAGTGATCAGCGCATGATCAGAAAATAGTGATCATAGCGAGAGCGCACATACATGGTTAGTTTGCGCATCAATAATAACGGACACACACGCGCCTATGCACAACTCCTGTATGTCACTGTAATCATCTTTACCTTGATTACAATCATCATACATCAAAACTTTAGGCTACTAGTGTGACACTGGCTACTTTTATCCAGTCGAGAGCTGTAGTTTGCGTATCATATGCTCTTACAGCGGTTTTGAGCCGCCGTTCAGTCTGTATTTCACACAGCGTGATGAGAAATGGCTTGAGCTGCTCCGAAACACATCACAAACATATCACAGAATACGTAGAGATGTGGTGCTGTTGTTTATTTATATATATTTTTACATTATTTAACATATTAATCATAAAACTAGTGAATATATTTTATCTCGCACCCCCCGATTGAGAACCACTGACCTAAAGCGTGATCTACTTGCATTGCCTTCGCGATCGACTGGTAGATCGCGATCGACCTATTGGGCACTCCTGATGTAAGACATATCGCTGCTGCACATACAACATACATGAAACTACCCCCAGCAGCAGCAGGTGGAGCTGGGGAAGGTGGAGGGTTTCTGAAAGCATACAGCAAATTGCTACACTGGTCAAGTTGATTTAAATGCTGAGCAGCAAGCTTATTTGCACCATGTAGATAATGATGTGATTACTAGTAGATTCAGTTAAGGACCTATCAGCCTGCGCCATCTAGAGTTTCATAACAGAATTTTGTATTTATTTTAAATTGCAATAATATTTCACAATGTTGCTGCTTTTTATTGTATTTTTGAGCAAATATCTGCAACCTTGGTGAGCATGAAAGACTTCGTTATTATTGATAATTGCATACTTTTGACAGGTATGAGAGTGTACTGCATAATCGTATATATGCTATTAAGTATAATAAATAGATTTTAGTAGGATGTAAAGGTGCAACAATAATATAATAAAAACACCTATGCTGGAATTAGCCGGAATTAGTTTGTAAGCGGTGCAGAATGAAAGTGGGTTATTGCTATAAATTTATCAATGAATTGTGTTTGCATGTTTGGTGTTGCTAATGTATCCTCTGGCATGATCATTAAAGTGTCAGCTCTTTTCTTCTCAGTACACACTTTCTGTATTATATAGTGTTATTTCTGTATACTGGTTTTTATTTTCCTTCTTTCTCTTGTCACCCTCTCTATGCTCATTATAGTTCCTAAACAGTCTCTTTCCCTCATGCTTTCTTACGAGTTTCTTTTTCCTTCTCATTAGAGGGATTGCTCACTCTGTCTTTTAGTCCATGTACTTCCTGTCTTTCTTTCTGTCAGTATGTCCTCTTTCATCTCTTCATGTCCTTTTAGCTGTTTAGACATGCTCCGTCACTCACTGACACTTACATGACTTTGCTCTTTTCTTTTCCTTCTTTGTCTTTTTATCTGTCCTGTACAGTATAGTGAGTTCAGTTAAAGGTTTTCTCGTGGTCGCTCCAGGATTTACATTCTATTCTTCATGAAATGTTCATGAATCATCTACTGTAGGCACTAACTGGGATCTTATGGACACCTCTGCTTGTGTTGTTGTTCTTGAATGTATATTAAATACAGCCTAGAACTTAAAAATATGATAATTAGGTTGGCTTGAGAAAGCCAACCTACTGATCTTCTACTTAAGCTTATTATTAGGTTGGCTTGAGAAAGCCAACCTACTGATCTTCTACT
>JAFVLL020009071.1:0-12668 GCA_021397915.2 Tor tambroides
AAGCGTAGCAGCGGACATGTTTCTGATCCCTGTTCACACTAGAGCATTAAAAACAATTTACAATGTACAGAGAGATTGACATTAATACATGTGGCTGGTCTTGTTGAGAATGATGCATCGGTGCACATTATTGCAAATATATCAAAATGTAATAACTTGTTACACCTCTGAAATGAAATCTGTTGTTTTACAGAAGTGAGTATCATTTACTGCTGTCTTTCTCAGCGTTCATATTGTTCATGAAGGTGCATTTGTCTGTCCTGCAGTGGTCATTTGGAGTGACAATGTGGGAGATCGCGACTCGAGGTCAGACACCGTACCCTGGAGTGGAAAACAGTGAGATCTATGATTATCTGAGGCAGGGCAACCGTCTGAAACAGCCTCCGGACTGCCTGGACAGCATGTGAGTATGCCTTTTAAAAACCTGTACGGCTTTTCACACTGTGCTTAGACCTGGTTTAACGTAAATTTAACCTCTGGTTAACACTACTTTCAACCTCGGCCTAAGCATTGCTTTAAAGGAAGCAGCACTGCTGGGTTATGAATGCATACAGAAGGAACCAATGCAGTGCTGGAATCAACAGACTTTGCCTGTATGTGACTGATATGTGATGGTAACAGCTGTGTCACTGAAATAACTACAGAGACAAAGTCTTTTGTTATTTATTTGATAATAGATGAATAATAGAATAATAGAAGCAGAAAGGTTATGTTATTTATTTACATCTTGTAGCTATACTTTTCAGACAGTGATTATTTTATGAAAATTGGCCCCATTCCCTTGTAAATGCCTCATTGCAAACCAGATAAAAAATAAAAATAAAAATAAATAAATAAATAAAAATGCTGACAATCAACGTCACAAATGCTGTTGACTGACTTTGACTTCCAAACTTGTTTTACAGACACTTTTACCAGTGATTCAGACTGCAAACTCAGCTAATCGTTTCACTATTTTATTTTCGTGGCTCTGCTGAGTAGTAGTGCAATTAAAGTAGGGTTGAGTGTAAATAGGGCCTTTTCGCACTGAACGTGAAAATTCACCACAGTGATCCCTGTGGAGCTATTCACACCAGGCGCGATCATTCGCGGCACGAAAAAGCGAGGATTTTTTTCATCCTATGTGTCGATTTTTTCCCCCGTTGCTCTGCAATGAAATGGGCCGTCCGATGAGATGTGAGCTTAGACCATGTGCCCGGAGCAGCTGCTGTGGCACAAAAGGCCAAAACCAGTGTAAACAAACACCGAAGAAGAGTATCCTGAGAGAGAACAAAGTTGATGCTGATCTTTTGTTATCATTGGCATCTGAAAATGGATTTATTCTCAGGTTCTTTATACAGAATATCATTTCTATTAATTCTCCACTGAATTATGTGATCTGAAAAGCACTGTCCGTTTTCTTCCACGAGCGCAAGTGTTATGATCGTGTAATCACATCTCTTGCTCTTCCATATAAAAAAAATTAGAGGAACATTTTTTCTATAAATGAAATATAAAAGCAAATAGATATATGATTATGACAATATATATTTTTTGTATGTGTTTTGTGTATTTTTATTACAATAAAGGATGTTTATGACATGATAAGCAGGTGTTGCGTTCAATCCATTATAAAACATACAAAGAGTGCATGTCTATTATAGAATCAAAATCCACTGTAGATCTCAATCAGAAGTTATTACAAGCACTTGATGATGATTTAAAGTGGGTTTTAAGCAAAAAGCAATATTAATCACATACATTTTCAAATGTAGCTTGATGATAATTGTACCTCTATATTTTAAGATGTATTCTTGTAAGCATTAGTTTGTGTTTCTGGTGTAGAACCAAACTTTATTTATCTTAATTTAATGCTGTATATTGAGCAGCGGACGATGTTAAATCCATATATGAGATACATATCTGAGGAAAAATGCATTGCTGGTCGGAGCCGTCTAGCGTGCAGGGGTGAATTAGCAGCGGCGATCAGTCGTTTCACGCTCGGTGTGAAAGCACCGTTCATCAGCGATTCGCATCGCGCCCAGTGTGAAACAGCCTTAACACCATCTGTATTTTAGTATGGTGCTCTGTCCAGTATTTCATTTAAAAATCTGGAAACAGTACTGAATAAGAACTGGCTCTGGATTCCCAGCCCTACTTGTGTGCTGTATTACAGTCAAACCAGAGCTCTGTGTGAGGAAAAGACTGAAATACAAGTTGTTTTTTGTGAAAACTGTCCATTGAGATAAGCAAAGCAATGACTGACGTTCTCACCATCTGTCTCTCTTTTTTTCCACAGCTATTCCCTGATGTTTTCCTGCTGGCTGTTGAGCCCGAAGGACAGGCCGAGCTTCGAGACCTTGCGCTGCGAGCTCGAGAAGGTCCTGGAAGATCTTCCGAGCCAAGACCCGGATGAGATACTCTATGTCAATATGGAGGAGACCTCTGGAGAGCTGGGGGCCGTGGGAGGCCGAGATCCCATAATGGGGGTCCCGTGTGCTCTCGGGGCCCTGAAGGGCTCAGGCTCAGTGGCCACCGTAGAAGTGCACCACCCCAACCGGTACGTGATCTGCCCCCAGCACGAGAACCAGCGCCTCCTCAACGCCGACTCCATGGAGAGTCTGATCCTGACGGGGCCCGGACCCACGTCACTGCTCCAGCCCTCGTCCTGCTCCACCCCAGTGCCTCCCTCTGAGGGTCAGTCTCCGGAGGACAGAGACGAGAAGAAGAGAGCGCCGTGGCAGTGACGATGCTGCTGTGGCTGACAGAGACCTAGACTGCCTCTTGTGGAGAGCTGAGCTATTGCTCCTGGCCCATCATTTTGCACAGACACGCCACACACTCTGCCAGACATTCAGTGTTTCAAGTGAATTATGTCTTTTTTTATGCTTTTCAGACAAACATGTTTCCTTTTCATTCCAAATTGTCCTTTATGTTCAGTGTGAGTCATGAGAAATCAAATCAATCATAGTTTTTGGCAGTTTCTGTCATGATAACAACGTGATAAGTTTCCAGCAAAAACTACTTTGTCCACATTGACAACTGATGTGCGCAGCACTAAGCTATGTTGCAGATCATTGGTGTATTTAGTGGTGTTTGCTTACTGTTGCTCGTACTTATGTGGGGTTCACACTGCACGATTTTAACCCCGATTTTCACTCAACGACAGTTTTGCGGAAATCGCTGACAGATGCCTGAGATTCTGCTTTACTGCAAACCAGCATACAGAGAACTTGCATCGCAAGCTTCTTGTGGACCACAGTTTCTAACAGGAAGAAATCCAGTCTCGTGCGTGAACTCCTGTCTCACGTGTGGTCTTACGTTATTTCTCTTTTGAGTGTTTGGTTGTGAAATGTAGTTGGTAGACCACAGTTTCCACTGGAAAGGATGAGTAATGTGTAATGCTCTGTCATGTAGTGTGCACACAACAGCAACTAGACGGTACTAAATTGAACAGCAATCCGAGAACTTTGAAAATCAAGCTGTGTGTTCCCTTCATTAGCGTTAGTGAGCCGATTAACCCCCTACCTCTGTGTATTATACTTTAATAATGGACATGAATGATACCTTAAATTGTACGGCTTGTTTAGGAGGTGTGTTACTTTTCAAACACATTTAGTTTGTAAAAGGTAAGAGACATGGAAGTGGGCTTTTTTTTTAACTGGGCCAGAAAGCAAGCACCAAGAACACTCTAGTAAATGCATGGCATTGCCCTAACGACTACTGCACACTCTTTAAAACTAAGGTTCCAAAAGGGTGTTTTTTGAAGTGATCCAATAGAAGATCAATTTTGGGTTTCCCAAAGAACCTTTCAGTGATCAGTTCTCTTGTCTTGATCTGAAGAACCTTTTTCCTCTATGAAGGCCCTTTTGATCAGTGGAACGATTCCATGGATTTAAAGGTTCTCAATGGAACCATCAGTGCCCATAAAGAACCTCACATGTAAGAGAGCATTTCCAGTGGCAGGGCTATAGAAAATGAGCAATAAATCCAATATCTTGCAGCATGCTTTTATCACATCACACCGGGTTAAAACCCTTGTTCCAAAAAAAAGTCCAGAGGGTCAGCACACCTCCTGCAGTCGGCTGGAATCGGTCAATTCTGTAAGGTCTAAGTTCAACGTAAAGTTAGCTTTCTGCTGATATTGATCACACAATGTGTTCATCATCAACTCAGGAGATGCTTGAATTTACAATGACCAATGACACAAAGGTCAGATTAAGCGAATGCCACAAACTAGCTTGACACTGCCAGTCTCTAGAATGGGGACAGAACTGGTCAAAGACTGAATCTGTTTCTGTTCTCTGAGACGTTTTACTTTCTCAAGCCTCCTGACCGGCGTCTTTATCCAAAGAAACACATGGAAGATGACGACAGTATTCTGTGTTAGGTCTAACATATCAGACCAAATCCTCAGTGATCATTCGTACAGACACACTCTAGCTAACATCCAGGTGTATGCATACATTTTTATAACTCTGTTTCTGAGGTTTTTTGAATCAACAGGGTTTTTTAACATTGATTTGAGACCAATTTTGTGGTTTCTTTTAAGGTTTATAGGGCAGTAGACTAGACTAAGCTGTGTAAGACTACACATACAACAGGTCCTTGCTCATCAGAGGCCCTGCCCCAGACTCAAGCACAGTGTTTTTTCTTGTTTCTTAATTTTTTTTGTAAATTTTATATTTTGCACTAATCATTTTTTGTCATTGTATTGTTTGTATTTCTTTGTTTATGCATTTTTACCTGACATGAACTTTTAGACAATGTAATGATCTACATTTACCATAATATTATCATCTTATGATAATATAAAAAAGGCTGTTTCAAAATAAGTTCAAATACAGATGACATATAAGCTAACTGTTATTTTGAAGTTCTTTTAAAATATTTTTAGCATGCTAAATATGGTCATTTTTTAAAATAATTTCTTCCAATACAGCCTTTAATCTAATCTGAAATGTGTCACTGAAATAGATGATCTGAAACAAAATCATTTTACATCATAGAACCAATGTTTGGAAAATATTTGGTATGGTCTATATATTTTATTTTTTTCTTCAGTGTAATGCGGTACTAAGTTCAGCTGAGGTACATTAATATACTGTACAACAGATGTAACTGTATATTATAATTTTGATGAGCCACAATGCTTTAGATACATATAGCATTGGATGACATGATTTACTATATAAATGATGTTCATGTGTACCAGTGCTCAGTTGGAATCTTCTGTGATGAACATTTCTGCTCTCTGCACATATGAAAAATTGAAGACCAAAATTAACATGACAGCCCCCCTACAAAAACAAAAAATGTTGTGTCAGTCACCTCGTGTGGATATTTGCATGCTCACGTTTTCAGCCCTGTCTTTCAATCACTGTCTTTCATGATGAGAAACACTGTGTGTTTAAATATGTGGATTTGAAGTGTCTCAGCTGACCTCAGTTGAACAGGACAAATTCAGCTGCACCACTATTGCATGTGATATTTCAGTGTGAAAAACCTGCATCTTCTATATGTAATATTACATATTCTTTTACCTGACAGTAAATCAGCCAGTAATGATCAAATGATGAAGAGCGTTATAATTCATCCAGGTGTGCAGTGTAGTAAAGCTATTCATTCAAAGCAAAGTTTTGCATTCTCTATTGACAAAAGTATAAATATTATTTTATCAACATAGACAGAAGCACACTTCAAAGTGCCTTTGAAAGCCAGTATTTTGCCTTAAAATGGCTCAATTTACGGTGCACGAGTGTTTAGCTTTAGGTTTATATGTCTAATGTTGTCTAGATAACATCAGTGTGATTATTGTGATTTTGATATGCTTTGTATTAAAATAAATACTACCTGCACAATTGTTGTTGTTTTTATTTTCTGTGTGATGTGTTGTTGAGATTGCAGTTAAATGTTACATACTTGAGTGAAATGACACATTGACATTCATCACAACTAATGAAAATACATTGCTTTGGTTAAATAGTTTGTAAACACAGTTTGGAAAGTAAATGAATAACTGGCCTAATGAATATAAAAAAAACAGAAAGGATTAGAATTTTTTCACTTTTCACTTGTGTCTTTTATATGCCTTGTGAGCAATACTGTCTGATCATGCCTGTGCTCACGTTTCATTAAGATTTTGAGAATTTCAGATGAAATATGACTCACTTTAGATCTGATGAGGTCAAACTGAGCTGGATAGAATTTCTCATCATGAAATCATAGATGGGTTTATTCTAGGGTGAATTCTAGAAAGTTAAACAGACAAACTTTGAATCCAGTTTCAGTTTGATGTCATTTTGCATAACTTTAGCATCAATGAAGGGACATACACACCTGATCAATACATAAATGCTAAAGGATGGCTCTATAATGAAATAGTTCACTGTTCGTTCAATGTAGACTTCTTGCTGTCTAATTACACTGAATAATGATTCAGTGTAATTAGAATAATACCTGCCGGCTAAAAAGAAGCTATTTGTTACTTGTATTGCTCGTTACTGCACTTAAAGGCAGGGTAGGTAATTTGGTTCAAAAACATTTTTTGTTATGTTGGTTGAAAGTCTCTTCACATCCCGATAGCAAACACTAAGTTGTCACGGTGCACACACGAGGGAGGATACAGGAACACGCTGACAAGGACGTAACTCAAATCATAGTCTTTAATAATGACATCAGGGCAAGACAAGGCAGGATAAGGCAAGGCAGCCACAGGAACACCGGGGAGTAACGAGTAGACCAGACAACACGAAACTGAACGGGCATGAACTAATATACACAAGCTAATGAGACAGACATGGCTGGACCATAATTAAATAATCACATTAAACAGGGACAGGAAACAAACCAAATATGGACACAAGAGGCAGGAACACATGACACACGACAGAACCCTGACAGTACTCCCCCCTCCGGAAAGGCTCGTCCCGAGCCTTAACAGTTCCATCAGGGAGGGGGGGTGGGCGCTCTGGAGGCCCCTCAGGACAGACATCCACAGGAACACAGGACGGGGACCTCCAGAGCAGAACAGACGGAGGCCCCGGCGGAGCTGGGAGCTCAGGAAGCCATGGCGGAGCAAGGGGCTCAGGCGGCCATGGCGGTGCAGGGACTCCGGAGGCCATGGCGGAGCAAGGGGCTCAGGAGGCCATGGCGGGTGGTCTTCGTGGCCGTGGCCTCATTCTTCGGCCCGCCCACCCCACCCAGAGCTCTACTACCCCCCCCCCAAAATTTCCATGGGGAATCCAGGGGGTATCAGGAGCCCTCCGGGGCCAGACAGACAGGACAGGAACCCGATAGCCCTCCAGGGCTAAACACACAGGACAGGACCACCCGATAGCCCTCCAGGGCTAAACAGACAAGACAGGACCGGGACAAGACAGGGACAGGACAGCCCTCCAGGGCTAGACTGACAGGGACAGGACAGGACTGGACAGGACCACTCACAGGAACAGGAGCCCTCCTGGGCTAGCTTGGAAGCTGAGGCTTCCTACGGGCATGACAAGACATCAGGGGCCCTCACAGGGTCCCTCAGCAACCACTTCCATTTCCACGACAGGGAGGCAGGCGGCTGGAATGGCCTCCATGGCCACAAGACAAGGAGCCGCCTGCCCCAGACGAGTCTCCATGGACAAGACATGACAAGGTTTGTTTAAAATGTTCCTGTGGGCACAACAAACATAACCGGCACTCCTGGCCGGAACATGTGGACTTGATCCACGGAGAGGGTAGGCGGCCGACGGGCATGAGTCAGCGGCAATCCGGCGGGCTTGAGTCAGCGGCAATCCGGCGGGCTTGAGTCAGCGGCTGGCCGGCGGGCATTGAGTCAGAGGCTGGCCGGCGGGCATTGAGTCAGAGGCGGGTCGGCGGCGTGCACAGGGAAGCCGCGGGCGGCGGCGTGAATAGGGGAGCCGCGGAAAGTGGCGCGATCTCCCGCGAACAGCGGGCTGGGTGAGCCGCGGACGGCGGCGTGATCTCCCGCGAACAGCGGGCTGGGTGAGCCGCGGACGGCGGCGTGATCTCCCGCGAACGGCGGGGTCGGTGAGCCGCGGACGGCGGCGTGAACGAGCGGCAGCCCGTGCTCTGGACTGGGGAGCCGCGGACGGCGGCGGTGACTTCCTGCGATCGGCGGGCTTAGGTGAGCCGCGAACGGCGGCGTGATCTCCCGCGATCACCGGGCTTGGGTGAGCCGCGAACGGCGGCGTGATCTCCCGCGATCACCGGGCTTGGGTGAGCCGCGAACGGCGGCGTGACCTCCCGCGATCGGCGGGCTAGGGTGAGCTCGCGGCCAGCCGACTCGCGGCACTCACGGCGATCCCGCCGAACTCCCACGCGTTGCTGTCGCGGGCTAATGGCGGGATGATGAGCGGCGACTTCCATGCCGCGGGGCAGACAGACAAAACACAGGAACAAAATAAAAACTTTCAAAAAACGAAAAACAAAACGTGGTGAAGGGGTGCCGCTTACTGTTTTGGGTCTGGTCTTCTGTCACGGTGCACACACGAGGGAGGACACAGGAACACGGAGATAACTCAAATCATAGTATTTAATGGACATCAGGGCAAGACAAGGCAAGGCTGACAGACAGGAACACCGGGGAGTAACGAGTAGACCAGACAACACGAAACTGAACAGGCATGAACTAATATACACAGGTTAATCAGACAAAACACAGCTGGACAGACTTAACTAATAATCACTTGAAACAAGGACAGGAAACATACCAAATAAGGACACAAGAGGTAGGAACACATGACAGACAGGACAGAACCCTGACATAAGTTAAGTGGTCTAAATTTATTGATATATGTTTATATTGTCTGTGGAAGGTGTAGCACCATAAAATGTTCATCCAATCAAAATGTTCAGTCCGAACATTACGATAGGTTGCTCTGCCTGCCTGCCAAATATGTATTTGCATATCTCTGCGCACCCTGTTTGCGCAGACATAACGTCATCAGCGCGTTCCAGCGAGAAGGAAAGATGCTATTATTGTAATATAAGGCGCTTTGTATTGTAATGTTTCCTCACCGGCGAATGAGGCAAGAGGTAATCTGACAGAGATGCATTCAATCCTCCACCAATGCCATCTCTCATCGTATCGCAGGTTAGTCTCTGGTCTGCCTGAGCGTGTTCGTTTGTTTTGGAGGTGGTGTTTCTTTGCAGCGTGATTATGCAGGGAGGGTGGGGATCTTGCATTCAAAGCTAACATGCTATCGCTAGCTTTTCCGAAATCGCCTACCTTACCTTTAAGTGGTGAACTGTCCCGCAGTTGTTGCCTTTTCAGACATCCGCATGCTTATAGGCTTCTGATGTGCTAACTGTAAAGAATTGCACAGCTGTTTTCACTCATGGTTGAGAAGCTGTATATTTATTTGGTATCCGTTCACTGGCGTGGAAGTTAAATTTTCATATTTATACAAAAAATAAACAGCACTTCAGACACACACAAACACTTCAAAACATTCACTTCTCTTTTCTGTCTCGTCTCTCCAACTTCTACTACCTCTTCAACAACTGATGATTTTGCTAATTTCTTCACAGACAAAACTATCAGCAGTCAGTTCTCAGCTCCACACATACAGGAACTTAAACCAACCACATCCACTGCTAAAACTCCTCTCTCCTCCTTCTGTCCCCTTACTGAGGCAGAAGTATCGAAACTTCTCCTCTCCAGCCATCCTACAACATGTCCACTAGACCCAATACCCTCACACCTTCTCCAAGAAATCTCTCCCACACTCTTACCAGCACTCACACACATCATCATCACATCTCTCCTCACAGGCACCTTCCCCACCGCATTCAGGCAGGCCCAGGTAACCCCACTGCTCAAAAAACCTACATTAAACACAGACCTGTCTCTCTCCTTCCATTCATAACAAAAACACTCAAATGAGTTGTTTTCAAAGAGGTGTCATTATTTCTTTCATAGAATAAGGGGGAAAGGGAAGTGGTGTGTGGCCAAGTATGGTGACCCATACTCAGAATTTGTCCTCTGCATTTAACCCATCCAAGTGCATGCACACAGTAGTGAACACACACCCAGAGCAGTGGGCAGCCAATGCTGCAGCGCCCAGGGAGCAGTTGGGGGTTTGGTGCCTTGCTCAAGGGTCTCACCTCAGTTGTGGTATTGAGGGTGGAGAGAGTGCTGGTTATTCACTCCCCCCACCTACAATCCCTGCCAGACCTGAGACTCAAACCCACGACCTTCAGGTTACAAGTCCAACTCTCTATCCATTAGGCCACGGCTGCCCCATGACAACCAACTGAATGTTAACCAGTCAGGTTTCAGGAGTGGAGTAATATTGTTTTACTACTTACACAGTTATTTTATGTATATATCATTGTATTATTTACAATAATATTTCCTCCAAAATACTGAAGCCTGATTTGATAACGTTCGTGTAGCTCAGGGGTAGGCAAGTTTGTTCATAGAGAGCCACAGTCCTGCAGAGTTTAGCTACAACCCTGAAAAAATCCTCAATTTCCTATAGCTTGAATAATTTTGAACACACTGATTAGCTTGTTCAGGTGTGTTTGTTGGAGCTAAACTCTGCAGGACAGCAGCTCTCTAGGACCGAACTTGCCTACCCCTGGTGTAGCTGCACGAACAAATGGCATTTCAGCCTGCCAAAACGTGTGAGGCCGTCTGCCTATATTAAGTTGGCACTGAATGCCATTTCATCAGAAAAAAAGATAATTTCCTCGCTGACTCCTAAGCATAGGCCTTTCTGCACATCATAGAAGAGCCCCAGCAGTGTATTACTGTGCTGCCAGCTCTCACAGCTGAGAAAGGCACTTCTCCTCTGCAGCTATCCCGTGAGACTATCACAGCATATTTTGCCTAAGAGAGCATATTTCTAGTGGCATTTGCTGCAAAATGCCACACCACCAATGTGGCACATGCAGGGCAATCCTGCACGGAGTGCACCAGCCTGTTTGGACAAGCCTAGCTGCTCTCATTGCAAGAACACGAGTCTCGCCCTGCTGTGCTTGCGGATTGCTTTCTTTAAAAATAGCAACCCTGCCTCTTGTCCTCCCCTTTTTTCTTCCTCTCAGTAGCTTCAATGGAGAAAGCAGCAGAGTTATAGGGCAGAGCAGATGGGACTGAATGAGCTCCTACATGTCTCACTCCTGTGCTCTTTTCCTGCAAGGACCAGTTCTCCTTGTCAGATGCGAGTGGTTTTGGACCCCATCCAGAGTTAATGCTTAACTGTGAGCCAGAGTTGTAGCTCTCCTGTTTGATCAGGAGTGAAGAGGGGAAGGTTAAGTCCTGCTGTGGCTGGACCATGTTCTAAGAAGACTCATGTTTGCCTCTTAACCCCATGTTCAGTATACAAGGTATACATGATCTTGTGGCCGGTCAGTCAATAGAAATAAATGACTTAGTCATGAAGTTCTTGAGGGGAGGTGGGAGACTGAATCTGCCTTGCCCTCATATTGTTCTGTGCGGCCCCTTTCACTTAAGACCACCCTCCTGCTGGCTTTAGCATCGGTAAAGCGAATGGACAACCTACAGACTCCCTGCCTTGAGTTTGAGTCTAATGACTGAAAAGCTAAGGCATGGCTATGTGCCTAAGGTGCTCTCTACTCTGTTCAGAGCACAGGTTATTACCCTGTCAGCTCTTCCTGCTTTGAAGGATGAGCAGGGTGTACACCTAATCTGCCTGGTTCAGGCTCTCAGAATGTATGTGGAGTGGTCTAGCCAGTTTCAGCAATCAGAGCAGCTCTTCATGTGCTTTAGGTTTGTGAAGCAAAGATTATCCAGCTGGGCAGTAGAAGTCATAGTGCTATCTCATGCCTCACTGGGCTTACAGTTCCCATTGGAGTGAGGGTCCACTCCACCAGGGGTATGGCCTCCTCCTGGGCTCGGTCCAGCGGAGTTCTATTGGTAATATCTGTGTGGCAGCCAGCTGGACTTTGCCATCTACCTTGCTAGGTTTTATAACCTAGACATCCCTGTCCTTCAAGCATGGATTTTGTCCGCCTAACCTTATCATTTGCCTAATGATTGTTTGTCAGGAGATGTACTTTATGCTTTTCTTTGGATAGACACTGGAGATTTCTCTGATGGTTATGATGCTGTGTTTGACTATGTTGATGTGGCCTATTTCACTGTTACAAACTGTAATTTCTTCTTTGTACCTCACAGTCGCACTTTTACAGATGTAATGCTGTCAGAATTTGTCCATAGGCTTGTTTGAAAGTCTTTCCATGACTGGAATCCATACTTGTTTGAACTGATGTAAAAGAAGCTAATATTTTGGATAGGGCCGGAGCTAGCTATAGGCAGAGCAGGCGATCGCCTAGGGCCTCGGGCTTTGAGGAGGGGCCTCCATAACCGTAACATCCCCTATACGCCAGTCCACCAGTCAAGATGGGCAGCAAATACTAGCCTCATTGTTCATTGGATATCGTTGAATTGTTACTCACCTGAATTTAAACCAGTCAATGCTGCCGTTTCAAAGCGGTTAATTCCGCCTTCTGAATGTTTGACGTAACGAACGCATCCTTCAGGTGCTGAAGCAAATGGCTTAATAGGCACGCAAAGAAGTACAGCTCCTAATGCAGGTGTGTGAGTTGTCGTCATCTATTTTGGAGTGATTGCAATGTATTCAAACTTGTTCTGTCAATCAGCGTCATTTCTGGACAGATCATTCACTGGTCTATTACGAGTTATAAAGAGC
>JAFVLL020009072.1:0-11069 GCA_021397915.2 Tor tambroides
ACTCCCCATAACACACGATGTACTCGTTACATCATAAGAAGAATGGCATCTACGCTAATATTTGTCTGTTTCTTTCTTATTCTGTTTCTCGGTCCGTGTCAGGATCAGATGGTGGATCGGCGCCGGGAGATGATGTCGTCGGCGGAGGCCTGACACCTGGATGAGCCTCGGGGACATATCCCCAGTGAAGACCTCGACTAAAAATAAAATAAAACTAAAAATACAACAAAATAACTAAAAATATATCAAAATAACTAAAAATATAATAAAATACCTAACTACATAATACTATTATTGTTAGAAATTGCAACAATATAAAAATAGAAATATAATATATTTAAAATTTTAATTAAAACAATAAGTAAACAATAAATAAACAATAATATACTGGCCAGAGGAGAACTGGCCCCCCGACTGAGCCTGGTTTCTCCCAAGGTTTTTTTGTCCATTCTGTTACAGAGGGAGTTTTGGTTCCTTGCCACTGTCGCCTCTGGCTCGCTCAGTTGGGGACACTTAATTTCTAGCGATTATCGTCAATTTGATTGCACAGAAACTATTTAAACTAAACTGAGCTAGACAATGACATCTCTGAATTCAATAATGAAATGTCCTTAACTGAAAATTGAGTGTTTAATCTTATTATTATACATTACTGACACTCTGTCCTCCAATTTGATACTGTTAAGTGTTTTGACACAATCTGTATTGTTAAAAGCACTATATAAATAAAGGTGACTTGACTTGACTTTCCTAAAGGTGTGTTTGGACTATGCAAATAATTGGACTATGCCACACCGTGTCCCCCACTCTGATGGAACCAGCCAATCACAGCATGGAAATGGAGAAGCGCCAAATTGCAATCTCCTTCTCATCGGAAAAGGATAAAGGTACCCTTCCAAAAGACACTCCTTGTTCTGAGTCTGAGTACTGCAATGGAAAAGACAGCAACAGAAACAACCAGTTCTGAGTCTGAGTCCTGTTACCGGGAAGACAGGAACAGAAACAACCAGTTCTGAGTCTCCAGCCAGTTACAGGGAAGGCAGCAACAGAAACAACAATTCTGAGTCTCCGGCGCGTCCAGTGAGACACTAACAGAAACACCGAAGTTCTGAGTCTCCGGCCTGCAAAGATGAGACACCAACAGATCACCAACGTTCTGAACCTCTGGCCCGTGAGGGAAGAGGCAATAACTGATACCAAGTCCTGAGTCTCCAGCTTTGAGGCAGCAACAGATACGACCACGTTCTGAGCCTCCAGCCTGCGAGGAAAGAGATACTCTACGTCCTGAGTCTCCATCCTAGAGAGACAAAGCAGAGTGACCAAGTTCTGAGTCTCTAGCCCAGAGAGGCAGAAGACATACAGACATTTGCAATAAGGTTAAGCTCCGGCGAGCAAACCTTCACTTCAAGGTACTTTGGCTTGCATGTTCCAGGCTAAGGACCTTGTGCACATACTCCAGGGCCACATCTGCGTGTTCCAGATTTTAGGACCCTTTGGTGCTCCAGGATATCAGGATCCTCCAGCGCTTCGTGTTCGAGGCTGTCGAAACGGATTCCTGCTCCTTTCCCCACTGCATTGTTACCAGCACAACCAGTGGATGAAGTCACCTCTACCGGAATGCTCACTTGACCACAGAGAGCATAAATATCACTTATCCAAACCTCTTCCAGAGACCTTGGCATTGTTGTGTATTACCAGTATATGAAATTCTAATTTACATTAGATGCTATATTGCTGATGTCAGTTGATAACAAATTATTCATTTATTTGTTTGATACAGAATATAGTTCTTAACCTTATTTGGTTCAGAGTAGCAACAGTTTATATTTCCAGATAATGTAGCTCTGACATAGCAACACCCAACATAATCACTTGCATTTTATGCATCTTATGCACTTTATTCCTTTTTCATTCACAGTATTCATTTAGTAGTTGTTGATTACTCTTATCTATCTTTTGTTAATAAAATTTATTTTATTACACTTTTGTCTTCCTTGTCTTGATAATGCAGAAAAGGTTCTACAAGTTAGGTATCCCACCAATCTTTCGTATGTGATGTACTCATAACCGCACCTTAAGTGACACGTGATCCAAAAATCATGTCATTGGTTATGGAGTACCCATCACTACACTATTTCGCCTCCTTAGGTTGGCGAAAGCAAAATTCACTACACCTTTAGTGTGTCAGATAAGAAAGACCTCAAAATATACAGAAACAGTGTAGAGAAACACAGGCCTACTGTATAAAATAAAGTCAATAAAACAAAGACACTGTAAAATACTCACTCAGCCTTTCTAGATGCTTTGATCACTGGCAGCAGCCTCAGGAGACATTCTTCTGATGGATCATATTTACTCAGTTTAAACTCATCCAGCTCTTCTTCTGAGTTCAGCAGCACAAACACCAGAGCCGACCACTGAGCAGGAGACAGTTTGACTCCGGAGAGACGACTGGCACCTGCTCTGCTCAGGTATGTTTGGACTTCCTGCTCCAGTGAACGATCATTCAGTTCATTCAGACAGTGGAACAGGTTGATGGATTTCTCTGGAGAGGGATTCTTCCTAATCTTCTGTTTGATGTATTCAGCTGTTTCCTGATTGATATCAGAGCTGCTTACTGCCTTTCTCAGGAGCCCTTGTAAGACAGTCCGATTAGACTCTAGGGAGAGACCTAGAAGGAACCGGAGGAAAAGATCCCAGTGTCCATTCTCACTCTGTAAGGCCTTGTCCACTTCTCCCTTCAGCAAACTGGTCATTGGTGAACTGAACTCATTCCTCACTCCTGTGTTTTGTTCAGAAAAGGACAGCAGCTTGAATAAAGCAGCAAGAAACTCTTGAATACTCAGATGAACAAAGCTGTACACCTTCCCCAGCTGCAGTCCATACTCCTCTCTGAAGATCTGGGTACAAACTCCCGAGTACACTGACACTTCTCTGACATCAATGCCGCTCTCTTTCAGGTCCTCCTCATAGAAGATCAGGTTCCCTTTTTCCATCTGTTCAAAAGCCAGTTTTCCTAGAGACAGAATAGTCTTTCTAGCCTGATCAGGACTGATTTCATATTTCCCATCATACTTTTGAGTCTTCAGTTTGGTCTGAAAGATCAGGAAGTGTGTGAACATTTGTGTGAGAGTCTTGGGGATCTCTGCACTCTCTGCTTTACCCATCAGCCTCTCCAGAACAGTGGCTGAAATCCAGCAGAAAACTGGTATGTGACACATGATGTACAGACTTCTTGATGATCGGATGTGTGTGATGATTCTATCAGCCAGACTCGGATTATTTATTCTCTTCCTGAAATATTCCTCCTTCTGAGGGTCGTTGAATCCTCGTACCTCTGTGACCTGGTCGACACACTCAGGGGGGATCTGATTGGCTGCTGCTGGTCGAGAAGTGATCCAGAGGACAGCAGAAGGAAGTAGATTCCCCTTGATGAGGTTGGTCAGCAGCACATCCACTGAGGCTGATTCTGTTACATCAGACAAGCTCTGATTGTTTTGGAAATCTAGACGTAGTCGACACTCATCCAGACCATCAAATATGAACATGACTTTGTAGTCATCATAATTTGTTGACTTCAATTCTTTGGTTTCTGGATGAAGATGGTTTAGAAGATCCACAAGCCTGAGATTTTTCTGTATCAAATTCAGCTCCCTGAAAGGAAGTGGAAATATCAAATGAACATCCTGATTTGCTTTTTCTTCAGCCCAGTCCAGAATGAACTTCTGCACAGAGACTGTTTTTCCAATTCCAGCAACTCCTTTAGTCAGAACAATTCTGATAGGTTTGTCTTGTCCAGGTGAGGGTTTAAATATGTCATTGCAGTTGATTGGTGTCTCCTGTGTCTCTGGTCTCCTGGACACTGTCTCAATCTGTCTCACCTCATGTTCATTATTGACCTCTCCACTGCCTCCCTCTGTGATGTAGAGTTCTGTGTAGATCTCATTCAGACGTGTTGAGTCTCCATGATTGGAGATTCCTTCATTGATTCTCTGATATTTATCTTGTAGTCTGGATCTGAGTTTTTGTTGATACACAGGCATCAGTTCTGAGCAAAGGAAATTATTTTTGTTATTGGCAGAGCAATAGATTATAATTTTTTTTAGGTTTAATATGTTAGATATTAGATTTTGCCATGACATTCAGAAACATTAGTGACTGAAGGTTCAGGTAACGCTTTAGATTACAACCCGCAACATACTGCGTAAGTAAACAGAATTTACTGTGTAACTTTTTTGTAATTATAGTGTACCTATTCAGTACCTCCGTGTAGGTATAAGGGAATAGTATGTGAAGTTTGAGGAATAAAGGGGTAATAACCTGTAAAATTACAAATTATTTCTACTATTTTGAAACAAAGGGGTAACTATTCTAATATTATCTATGAATGCTATACAACAATCTTATATTTCCAAGCAATTTAGCAAAAACATACACTAGGCCTACATGTAGGCCTACTTTTTAAACACGCTGGGTTATTGTTTCAATCTAAATTCTCGGTTGAGACTGTTGGGTTAGCTGACTTGATTTGACCCAATTTGAGTTGATAGTAATAAATAACACAACGATCCTGGGTTAGGAATGGTGTTCCTAAATTCGCGGTTTTCCAGGGGAATTTTTATTGGGCTAGTTTTGAGTAGCAATTGGGCGGGTTTTGTTTTGAAAACCTGGCAAGCCTTGTTAGGAATGTGGAGGTTCAAACGCGAACTGTTCTGTGTGTGACAAAATCTGTGAGATGGAAACATGTGGAAAATAGGAAAAAATAATCAAAGCGCAGATGAGGGACAACTTTGAAACTGTCAGAAGTGTGTTTGTTTAAAACTTGACCAGTGAATGTGCTGATCGGGAACTAGAAACAGCTTGAATGGCGCTTGAGATGAGTCTATCCGTGTTTGCGGCACTCATCACAGGAATATGTGTTGAAAATACAAGAAAAGTAATTGAAGCGAAGAGGAGAGAGATTTCTGAAACTGACTGGAATGTGTTCTTTTAAAACTGGTGGTTTTGTCCAAGTATGTTCTCACAACATTAAGCAGCGATTGAAACCGGGAACTGTGAGCTAGTCAAAATGGTGCTTGAGGACGTGGATCAAAACGGTAAAATCAAAGACGGTAAAATCCAGTCAGTTCTCTATAGTTCTTGTTTATTACTGTGTGTTTATTGACCTGATGGTTAGGCCAATATAGTTTAGCTTCGTCAGTGGGTGAAAAACATGAACAAATTGAACAAAATCTTAAAATTTGTCCTTAAACAAGCTTTTCAAAAGAATTTCGTTTAATTGTATAAGCTATATAAGTATGGGGTTGCTTTGCTTTTTTCTGAACTGGTGTAATACATTTTTATCTTTTATTATCTGTTGCCTGTGTTGTTACTGTTGTCATACTGTGTGTGATTTTAATTTAAAAACCCAAATTTTAAATAATATTTGAATTAAAACAGTAACCATGTTTATTGATATATTATCTGATATATAATGTATGACATACTGTATAAAACAATCGTTTTAGAGCAATTTGTTGTAGCCACTTACCCTGTAACTACATGGAATAAGAGGGGAACAAGTTGGGCTTAAACACAGAATAAGTGTATATTTGCACAATAATTACAGAGAAAAATATTGCACTAGTTTTAATTGTATGATGCCCAAATTAAACCCTTTGCTATAAAAACATCACAGTATACATCCACTGAAATGTTGTATTGTGTTTTTTCTGCAAACAGCTGGAAAGAGGTAAACTTATTTTAAGCTACATTGAACACCTTTATGGTATATCATGCAAAGTTATTTAGTGATAGTGGTGTTGAGAAGTTGCTGAAATCTACGAATAAGCTTTCATACAGTAAGCTGACTTGCGAATTATAAATCATGGCTGAAACTCATTGGATGTGTTAAATAATAACACATTTTGTGTAACTTTAAGTTGGTCAGAGAGAGAGAGAAAGAGAGAGAGAGAGAGAGAGAGTGAGAGAGAGAGAGAGAGAGAGAGAGTGAGAGAGTGAGAGAGAGAGAGAGAGTGTGTGTGTGTTCAACACTCTGGCCCGGTTTCACAAACGGGGCTTAGTTTAAGCCAGGACTAGGCCTTAGTTAAATTACGATATTTAAGCAACTTTTACAAAAATGCCCTTGAAGAAAACATTACAGGTGTGCATCTTGACAGAACAATGACACTAATATATTTTAAGATATGTCAGAGCAAGATATTTTCAGTTGAGAGCTCAAAAATGCATTTTAGTCTGGGACTAGCTTAAGCCTTGTCTGTGAAACCGGGGGAAAATGTGTTAACTATCATCCAATCACATTGCTGCCTGCGTCACTCCACAAGCTGTTTGACTTTATTTCTGTCATATAAAAGTTCTTAATGAGAATTAACAGAGGTTTAGATGTTTCATTTCACAAAACATCACCATCACTGTGGTCAGTGTTTGCTTTAGTTGGGCTCTTGACCCTTAAATTTAGAAATTTGTATATATATGTATGTATGTATGTGTATATCTATCTATCTATCTATCTATCTATAAATAAATAAGTAATGTATGTGTATTTGTGTGTGTATATGTATGTATGTGTATATATATATATATATATATGAGAGGCTGTACAAGCCATAATTCATTCTCCTTTCACATACATATATTTTTGGTCTCATAGTCACATATTTTAATGCACACATTCATACACTTTTGCTTTCATAGTCACATATTTTAATTCACACATTCATACATTTTTGGTCTCAGTCTCATATTTTAATGCACACATTCATATATTTACCTATTATATTCATATATTTTATGCACACATTTATACATTTTGCTCTTATGCAAATGTATTCAAAGTATATTTAATATTATAAAAAAATGTGTGTAAGAAGAAAATGCATGTATGTCTAAAGAAAATATGTATATGTAAGAGAAGAATATATGTATATGTGAGAGAGTATAGTGGAAATGGAAGGAGTATGATAGAAAGGAAGGCAGGTATGCACGTAATTGAGAGCGTGTGCGCAGCCTCAGCCGTGTTGCCATAGACACTTACTATAAGCCTCAATGGATTTTTTCCACTATATGACAATTTAGGAAGTGAATAAAGTGGGAGGTGGCAGAATCAGGTTACGGTCAGCGATATTTTTATTTTATTTCCATTACTCAAGATTTGGACTCATTGCGGTTTATTTCTTTTTATATACAGGTCCTTCTCAAAAAATTAGCATATTGTGATAAAGTTCATTATTTTCTGTAATGTACTGATAAACATTAGACTTTCATATATTTTAGATTCATTACACACAACTGAAGTAGTTCAAGCCTTTTATTGTTTTAATATTGATGATTTTAGCATACAGCTCATGAAAACCCAAAATTCCTATCTCAAAAAATTAGCATATCATGAAAAGGTTCTCTAAACGAGCTATTAACCTAATCATCTGAATCAACTAATTAACTCTAAACACCTGCAAAAGATTCCTGAGGCTTTTAAAAACTCCCAGCCTGGTTCATTACTCAAAACCGCAATCATGGGTAAGACTGCTGACCTGACTGCTGTCCAGAAGGCCATCATTGACACCCTCAAGCAAGAGGGTAAGACACAGAAAGAAATTTCTGAACGAATAGGGCTGTTCCCAGAGTGCTGTATCAAGGCACCTCAGTGGAAGTCTGTGGGAAGGAAAGTGTAGCAGAAAACGCTGCACAACGAGAAGAGGTGACCGGACCCTGAGGAAGATTGTGGAGAAGGACCGATTCCAGACCTTGGGGGACCTGCGGAAGCAGTGGACTGAGTCTGGAGTAGAAACATCCAGAGCCACCGTGTACAGGCGTGTGCAGGAAATGGACTACAGGTGCCGCATTCCCCAGGTCAAGCCACTTTTGAACCAGAAACAGCGGCAGAAGCGCCTGACCTGGGCTACAGAGAAGCAGCACTGGACTGTTGCTCAGTGGTCCAAAGTACTTTTTTCGGATGAAAGCAAATTTTGCATGTCACTCGGAAATCAAGGTGCCAGAGTCTGGAGGAAGACTGGGGAGAGGGAAATGCCAAAATGCCTGAAGTCCAGTGTCAAGTACCCACAGTCAGTGATGGTCTGGGGTGCCATGTCAGCTGCTGGTGTTGTCCACTGTGTTTTATCAAGGGCAGGGTCAATGCAGCTAGCTATCAGGAGATTTTGGAGCACTTCATGCTTCCATCTGCTGAAAAGCTTTATGGAGATGAAGATTTCATTTTTCAGCACGACCTGGCACCTGCTCACAGTGCCAAAACCACTGGTAAATGGTTTACTGACCATGGTATTACTGTGCTCAATTGGCCTGCCAACTCTCCTGACCTGAACCCCATAGAGAATCTGTGGGATATTGTGAAGAGAAAGTTGAGAGACGCAAGACCCAACACTCTGGATGAGCTTAAGGCCGCTATCGAAGCATCCTGGGCCTCCATAACACCTCAGCAGTGCCACAGGCTGATTGCCTCCATGCCACGCCGCATTGAAGCAGTCATTTCTGCAAAAGGATTCCCGACCAAGTATTGAGTGCATAACTGAACATAATTATTTGAAGGTTGACTTTTTTTGTATTAAAAACACTTTTCTTTTATTGGTCGGATGAAATATGCTAATTTTTTTGAGATAGGAATTTTGGGTTTTCATGAGCTGTATGCCAAAATCATCAATATTAAAACAATAAAAGGCTTGAACTACTTCAGTTGTGTGTAATGAATCTAAAATATATGAAAGTCTAATGTTTATCAGTACATTACAGAAAATAATGAACTTTATCACAATATGCTAATTTTTTGAGAAGGACCTGTAGTTTTGTTTATTTTTCATAGCAATATCTGGCAACACTGGATCGCTGGCATTTAAACTGTGACGTGTTTCTACAACAGAAGCGAGCGGCCCAGCGTGACGTGACAAAATACTATAGAACACATTATTATAATCAGTGATGCTGTATACAATGGATGCGGCGCAGCATGACATGACAAATCCCTGACAATAAACTGATGCCGCGTTTTATTTATGACTTACTGACACAAAGTTCAAATGATTTGCAATGGTCATTTTGTCGCATCAAGTGTAGACTAGACTGTTGCGGCGCGGCGCGTACGGTGTAGACACCGTGTGACAGTAATCAAAAACGGCCCATAAACAGCGCAGAAAAGTTATTCCTGACAGGATACCATTTGGTAACACAAACATAGTGATCATCATGATATTAGAAAGATACACTGAAGACGGACATGATGAGGAGAGAATAGTCACGCAAGCAGATACAATACTGTAAGGTAGAGTGGGGGAAAACACCCCCCTTAAGGATTATGCCATTTTTTTTTTTGGTGAAACAAAAGTTACGTGTCCAAAAAATTTATCATTGTTTTAGTGGCAATGGCATAAATTATAAAACAAGTATGAAAAATGTCCGGAGTTTTCAAGTTATTAGATTTTTAACAAAAATTAAATTTGAACCAAAATGCCTCCATGGATGGGGTAAAATGCCCCCCAGTCTGACAAAGCAATTTGCTTTAAACATTTACAGCAAAATCAGAGCACAGGCAGTTTTAGCTTAAAATTTAAAAGAATATAATCAATAATTATGAATTACAAAATTATAATAGCCTATTTGAAACATTTTGTTAGCTAATGCTAATTAGCTAGCTAATTAGCTACCTGATGCTAACTTGAGGTAATTTTTAAATATAAAATCCAAATATTTTTATTCAACCATCTAGTTAGAATACATTTGATGGAAAAACAAAGGATTTGATGTTCAGAACAGAATAACTACAGTAATATCCCATTGTAATATCCCGTTTTACCCCACCAGGTAGGTAGGTGGGGGGGGGGGGAGGTTGGTTTGGGCGTTTTACCCCATTCACTATGTTTGAGACAAAAATCACGTCATTCTGAGAATATAATTATATATAGTTATATTTTTCTTAAATAACACGTACTCCCTATCAACAGGCCCTACTGTTCTCATATCATGTACTGTATAACTGTGATGTTTTACAAAACAACAAGCTTTAAAACACTTTTTTTTTACTGTTGAAAATTAGATCATTTACTGTGAAATCAATTTTCTCATCGGTACATCACCAGTGTAAGCTTCATGGTGAAAACTTCTGCATCACTCTTGCAACGTAGTCCATAGTTACAATAAAAATGTATCTTGTTTTTATCTTGTGGTTATTTTGGGAAAAATAGTAGGGGGGCGTTTTACCCCATAGGGGTGTTTTCCCCCACTCTACCCTTCCAGACAGAACAAATTCATTGCTTGAGATGCTCGAAATACTGGAAGAAAACCATTAATATTGAATTGTGGTGGGGGTTAATATGAATGTATTTCTGAGCAGAACTGTCTTCAGAAAAGTTTTGATGTTATTTTCCTTTCCTCTTATCTCAGTAAAATACATAGCCTACAATTATTAAAGGAGTGTTTATAAGCGCAGCACTGTGTACAGCAGTGGAAACGCTATACTGCTATTGCTGTTCTATAAGCGCCACCTGCTTTCAGAAAGTGGATTTGCCTTTTCATCAGAATCAGAAAGAGCTTTATTGCCAGGTGTGTTTACACACACAAGGAATTCATCTTGGTGTCAAGAGCTTCCAGTACAGAAAGTAACCTACAGACAGTAGTGCAGACATAGGCTACATATAATTATTTGAATATGTGAAAGTGACAATATATGTATATGAATGTAGATGTGAATCTATATGAATTACAATGTAGGTATGTAAAAATAAACAATACATATGTGTGGAAGTGTAAAATATATGTGCGTGAAAGTCAGAATACATGTATGTGTTGAAAAGTAAAAGTGTATATATATATATGTAAGCAAAAACATGTGCATGCAAAAGGAGAATGTAAGTGCGTGAGAATAGAAATGTATGTGAAAGGAGAATGTAAGTGCGTGAGAATAGAAATGTATGTATGCGAAACGAGAATGTAAGTGCGTGAGAATAGAAATGTATGTATGCGAAAGAAGAATGTAAGTGCGTGAGAATAGAAATGTATGTATGCGAAAGGAGAATGTAAGTGCGTGAGAATAGAAATGTATGTATGCGAAAGGAGAATGTAAGTGC
>JAFVLL020009074.1:0-22474 GCA_021397915.2 Tor tambroides
AAATGTCTATCATAAAAAAACTGAGTGCTGTTCTATGAAGCGTGAGCCGCTGTGCGCCTCTGGAGGAAGAGTCTAGTCTCAGAACAACAGGCAGCTGCCCAGTGCTACTCACGCTCGTCTGACTCTCGACAACAACAACAACATCGCCATTTTCAGCGCTGGGAGGGAGGCGGGGACGCTGAAATCTCCCGCGGTACAGAGCACAGCAAGAAGTAGGTCAACCAGCAATATCGCCGAGACGTACGCATTCAGACTCCCGAGAAAACCACACAAATTTACCCCCATCCGTCTCCAATGCGTGTGCTCTGCGCCGCTCTGATGTTTTCAGGTTCCGGTCCCGGTTGACATTCAGACGAGTTACCAGGATTTTGTTTATTTTTCACTGTTTGCGAGCGAGCTGAACGGAGATAACATGAGCAACACGCAAAACAGGTAATTTGGGATTTGCAGCAGCGCAGTAAGGTTGTTGTTGGCTCAATCTAACTAGATCGCTGTCTATGTGACTAAGTGCTTGTTTGCAATGTGTTTATTGGGTTAATAATGTGTTTATTCATGGTTAATATCTCATCCATGGCAGCTGAACGCAATTTAACGCAACTTAAAATTGCTGCGAACACGCTTTGAGCTGAACAGGAATTTGTTTGTAATTGCATTAAAGCAGTTTAACTCATTTCCAGGAAAGTTCAAAGCCATTTAAACGTAATAAATACAGCTAAACCTGTAAAAAATAAACTCGTTTTAGGATGCATACGTCGTGTTTAAACATGCTTCTCTGCATGTTTACATCTGCCAGTGTGTGTGTGTGTGTGTGTTTGCATTGGGCCTGTTTATACTTCACTTCTTATGCTTCTCAGCTCTCTCAGGCCCCCAAGAATGAAAAGGAGGCTGAGCAGAGACCGTGAGGACAGCACCTCATCCTGCGAGGGGCCGCCGGACTCCTGCAAGAGGGTCAAACAGCCCGCTGAGGACTCTGGAGATCAGGTGTCCAACTGGGCTCGACTGCCACAGGAGATCCTGCTCTACATCTTTCAGTACCTGCCGCTCCTGGATCGCGCCTTCGCCTCGCAGGTCTGCCGCGGCTGGAATCAGGCCTTCCATATGCCTGAGCTGTGGAGGTGCTTTGAGTTTGAGCTCAACCAGCCTGCCAGCTCTTACCTGAAGGCCACTCATCCTGACCTAATCAAGCAGATCATAAAGAGGCACTCCAATCATTTACAGTACGTCAGCTTCAAGGTGAGAGGCTCACCAGGAAGTTGACAGTTAACAGCAGGCTCCACATTACAGATCACAAATCATGCTGACCTTAAAGGGATAGTTCACCCAAAAATGTAATTTCTGGCATCATTTATTGTTGTTTCAAACCTGTATGACTTTCTCTTTTTTCTGAAGAGCTTTAAGATTTTTTTGAAGAATGTTGGTAACCAAACAGTTTTAGTTCCCATTGACTTCCATTGTAATTTTTGTCCATATAATACAAGTCAGTGGGAACTGAAACTGGTTGCCAACATTCTTGAAAATATCATCTTTTATGTTCAACAGAAAAAAAGAAAGCCATAAAGGCTTAAAACAACATGATTTGGTGAGTGAATTTTCATTTTGGGGTAAAATATTCCTTCCAAAAGTGAAAATTCTGCCATCATTTACTTGCCCAAATCATATTGTTCCAAACCTATAAGATGTTTGTTCATCTTCAAAACACAAATGAAGATCATTTTAATGAAACTTGAGAAATTTATGTCACTTATATCACTGAAGGTTTTCACAACCAAAACTTTGTAGCTTCAAAAAGTTCATAAAGACATTGTAAAAGTAATCATATGAATCGAGTGATTTAAACCAAGTCTTGTGAAGAAACACAGTCACTGTATATACAAACAGATTTAATTTAGGCTTTTATTTACATGTAAACATTGATTAACGCAGATAGAGCTAATCGAATATGGTAGCTATGATATACTTGTTAGATACAATGAATATGATAGACTTGGTTTGGTATTGATGACTTTTACTATGTCTTTATAGACATTTTGAAGCTTTAAAGTTTTGGCTGTATGGATTTTCAATGAAGCGACAGAAATCTTTAGAAATCTATTTTTGTTTCAGAGATAAACAAATATCTTGTGGGTTTGTCATGAGGGTGAGTAAATGATGACAGAATTTTCAGTCACACTTTATTTTAAGGTCTAATTCTAACTATTAACAAACCATTAACTATGACTTTTGCCTCAAACTCCTAATTTGCTGCTTATTAATAGTTAGTAAGGCAGTTGTTAAGTTTAGGTATATTGGTAGGATTATGGAATATGGTCATGCAGAATATGTGCTTTATAAGCACTAATAAACAGCCAATATGTTAATAATAGACATGCTAATAAGCAACTAGTTAATAGTGAGAATTGATCCCTATACTAAAGTGTTCATTCCATTGTAAGTGAAGAAAAAATATATAGATATATTATAGATATGTAGACTTGCATTAATTAAAAATCAGCTATTTTCCAGTAACTCTGAACATGGCTCATCTGATCAAAACCTAAACGGCAGTGGTTCAGTTGCTTGAGCTGATGCTAAATGCATGTGATCTGTGTGCACAGGTGGACAGCAGCACAGAGTCGGCGGAGGCTGCGTGTGACATCCTGTCTCAGCTGGTCAACTGCTCACTGAAGACTCTTGGGCTGATCTCCACGGCGCGGCCGAGCTTCATGGAGCTGCCGAAGGTATGAGGATGTGTGTTACGGCTGAGCTGTGTGTTGGGGTGATGGGGTGGCTTGTTTCCTGATGTCTGATTGTTTCTTCTCTTCAGTCACACTTCATCTCTGCACTCACTGTGGTGTTTGTCAACTCCAAGTCTCTTTCGTCTCTGAAGATTGACGACACGCCAGTGGATGACCCTTCGCTCAAGGTCCTGGTGGCCAACAACAGCGACACACTCAAGCTGTTAAAGATGAGCAGCTGCCCACATGTTTCTCCTGCAGGTATGAATTACTCACCCGCCGCTGGAATATGATGCTGTTTGAGGAACTGTGATTGTAGGATGTTGGCCAGTCCAGGAAATATACTCAACACCAAATTCAGTTTCTTGAACACACTTTTATTTTGAAAAGTTTAGCTAATTTTAATTGAAATAATAATTGTTTTAAATATTAATATCAATATGATTAATTTTATTAGAATATCCTATTTAGTATATATTCTCAAGTAAATGTACATTTTCATATTCAAATGATTAATAAGCAAAAAATAATTAAACAGTGACTGGTGTCTAACAGCAGTATCAGGTAAACATTCAGAATAAATTCAAAAGTAATCAAATGTAAAATGAAATACTTAGACTATCGTTCAGTATTTAAAAAAATAATAATGCGAACAATTTTTTAAGGAGTTAATACTTTTATTCAGAAATTATGCATTGATGATCAAAAATGGCCGTGGCATTTATAATATTACAGATTCTAATTAATGCAGTTCTTTTCAAATTTTGTTCATCAAAGAATCCCGAAAAAAAATGTATTAAGGTTTTCACAAAATTATGAAGCAGCACAACTGTTTTCAAAATTAATAATAGAAAATATTTCTTGAGCAGCAAATTAGAATGATTTCTGAAGGATCATGTGACACTGAAGACTGGAGTGTAATGATGCTGAAAATTCAGCTTTACCATTACAGAAATAAATTTCATTTTAAAATATATTCAAGTAGAAAAGAGTTACTTAATATTGTGGAATATTGTTACATTTTCACTTTAGCCTAAAAAAAAAAAAAAAACTTTCAAAAACATTTTAAATTACCATCCTCAACTTTTGAATGGCAGTGTAAATTGTTGTATTGTAATAGAAAAGAGTCAGAACAGTGTACTCAAAATATTGGCTATTCACACATTGGTATATAATAACCTAAAACAGTTTATAGTTATGGCCTGTGAAAAGTCTCACAATGTCATTTGTCGGTGACTGTGACTTTGTTGTTCAAGCTCATGCTACTAGTTCTTAGTCACATGCTGCTAATAAACAAGGCGTGTACAGGCAGAGTATGATAACTTGTGTTTACAACGTATTGACAAGACTGGCTGGCCAACTCAGTGGGAAAAAAAACAAAGCACCATCTTTCTGCTCCTCATAGAGACTACTGGAATTATTGTAATAGGTGCACACCAATATTTTCACCCCTTTGTGATTGGACTGATGGTACTACAGATACAGTGAAATGATCCGTTAAAGCCCAATTAGCTCCTACTGAAGGCATATGTACAAAAAATAGTCGATGTCAGTATGAAAAAAATAGAAAGTAACAACACAAACTTTCCATGATGTTTGTTCTCATTAGTCCCTGTGGTTTTAAAGGGATAGTTCACCCAAAATAGCAATTCTGTGATCATTTACTCTCACTTGATTCCATATCTGCATGACTTTCACTCTCCCATGGAAGCCAAAAATTGAAGATGAAAGAATGTCCTGAGGTTTTTTTTTCCATATGGTGAAAGTGAATGGGGACGGGCGCTATTAAGTTTCAAATCAACAAAACAGTACATGGAAAGTAATCCTTTTCACTTGTGTGTTATGTACAAAGTCTTTCTAAGCCATATCATGAAAACAGAGAGTCACAAAGCCGTTTATTATTAAAGCAATTTAATTCCTTATTCAAAGAAAATCTCCCCACTCCACAATCTGAAATGGATTACAAAAGTTGTATGGACTACAAATATGGAGCGCTGACAGCAAACACCATTAAGTGTGTTCACATTAAAGCCATAGTTCACCCAAAAATGAAAATTACCCCGTGATTTACTCCCCCTCACGCCATCCAAGGTGTACATGACTTTCAGACGAATACAGCTAGAGTTGTATTTAATGTCCTGGATCTTCCAAGCTTTATAATGACAGTGAATGGGGGTCAAGATTTTGAAGCCCAAAAAAGTGCATCTATCCAACATAAAAGCTAGCATATTCTCACCAGAGCTTGTGCTACACCTACATCCTACATCATCCGCTGGAACGGCACTCTCTCATGAGCGCGTGTACGATAGTTAGTGGAAGCTAGAGATTATGGTTTATGAAGTTTAAAATATGTATTTTTTTTATTAGACAAACACATCGCTTCACTTCAGGAGGCCTTTATTAACCCCCTGGAGCCAGTGGAGCACTTTTTATGATGGATGGATGGATGCTCTTTTTTTGGGCTTCAAAATCTCAACATCCATTCATAGGGTTGGGTATCATTTGGGTTTTTTCGATACCGGTGCCAAATCGATACTTTTAAAACAGTGCCGGTGCCTAAACGGTGCCTGAACCGATACTTGTTTTTTATATATATATATATATATATATATATATATATATATAATGTGTATACATACTGTATATGGAACTCATGAAGCTCCAGGAAATCCCCAATATGGACAAAGGCATTGCTATCGCTGTATCTGAGTAAACAGAAGATATAAACGTTTTAATGATAAAACAAATACATTAAACACTCGACTATGACAACATATAGTTTGTCTGTGTTATTCAAGCCATCTCTGGTATTTTCATAAAGTATATTTATAATCCATTGCTAATCAATGCATTAGTAGCCTATGGAACATTATTTTCTGCCTCATTCTGTGACAAGAAGCTACATCAGATCATAAAAGGAAGCATTTAACTGGTGTTGTGGACTAAAAAGGTTATAATGTTCTCTTTTGTTGGACAACAGGTTTAAAAACGTGAATATAAGAGAATTGTAGCTTTAGGCATTTTAATTAAAGCTAGGGCTGGGCGGAGTTTGTACGATATATCAATATATTCTTTATGAGCGATACGGTATGAAGCAATACCGTTAATACTGATATACAGTAGTCTGATACAAGCGCATCTGATAAAATATCTAGGGAGGACACAGACTGAACTGCTGCTGAGAAAGTGCATAACACAATTTGTTCTAAACATGTGACAAGCTTTATATGAAGGGCTTTTAAAAAAAAGCGGCTCGCGCTCTCCCTGTCAGATGCTCTGACAGAAAGGCTGCGTGTGCAGCTGACAGAGACGCTTCTCGCGCTGTTTAATGTGTTTGCTGTTTTCCGTAATGCCTAACTTACATTTCACAGGTATATTCTCCATCTGTAAATGTTAGAAAGCCATGGAAATATTTCCATTTTGCTGTCAGAAGTGCGTGAGCTTTTGCTTTGCGATTCTCCGCTAAACTTCACAGACTTCATTTAGAACGAGCGCCGCCGCGCGCATGCGCGCCAAACAGACAGAGCGCAATCACTCTGATTAAATTTTGCTGAAATATTTGTAGTTGGACAATAAATGTGACATATGTAGAATTTTAAACCTACAGGTAAGTGTATTTGTATGATAGCACTAACTGTAAAGTGTAATGGGGTAATCAAAATAGCCTTTTTACTCAATTAGTCTGTGCTTTTTTATTATTTTCATTTTTAGTTTAGTAAATTTAACTTCTGCTTTAAAAGCATTATTTTTGTTTTTAGATTGCAATGTTACAATGTTAGAATGTAATGTGATTTTAACCCTTTTTGCGGCTACCTGCTGCTTCAGAGCAAGTGTAATTTCTGCATTCACGCGCTCCTCGGATGCTCTCATTTCCAGAGTAGTGCTTTTAAGTGGGAATGTGAAAACAGCACACTCGCGTTACTACAAAGATTTGTTGGACTTGTATTATTAGAGCGTTTCGACTTGAGTTCACGTGCATTTTCTCAGTCGGGAAATTATTTTTCACGTGCGGTGCCGGTGATGATGATGCTTACGTTCGTTTCGGAGAAACAAAGGACAAATATTTTAATCGATCGCTCAGGCATGGCACCGAAATGAGGCACCGAAATCTACGTTCTGATTCGGTTCTAGTACATACCGGTTACATAGGTACCGGTGCCATATTGGTACCAGGTTTCGGTACCCAACCCTATCCATTCACTGCATTTATAAAGCTGGGAAGAGCCAGGACATTTTTTAATATAACTGCAATTGTATTCGTCTGAAAGAAGAAAGTCATATACACCTAGGATGGCTTGAGTGTGAGTAAATCATGGGGTGACTTTCATTTTTTGAATGAACTATCCCTTTAATGCTACAGGCGTTACATGTAAATAGAATGTTCTGAGATGCAACATTGTGTGGAAAACATTAAAAATGGCAGCAGCTTCAGCAATAAACTGTAGTTAAGCAGTTGTAATACTTCTGTTTAATGAGTTTAATTATTGACCTCATCTTAATGCAAAAAATGGTCTGAAAATAAACAAGACACTATACTGTTTAATGTAGCCAGTACAGAACTGGATAACTAATATCTAATATCCTACTAGATAAGACATTTTTCATAATGAATATTACTTGCTGCATTGTGGCTTTGTTAGTTGATTTCTCAAATTACATGTTCATTTTGCCGTTAGCAGTGAAATGCCTAAGTCTGCGTCTGAGCTTTGACTAGAATGTCTGGTTTGTCATCTAGTAATTATGGTAAACATGACATGCCATGAAGGCACCAATTCTCATGTGGTTTGTGATGCAGTCAACATTGATTTCAGTGCTGCAGTACCTCCATTTGAGTGGAAAGATTTTTTAGTGAATAACCTCTGTTCATCACACAATGACTTGAAATACAGCATATGAGTCATAAACATAGGCTTTTTATGCCATTTTGACAGTCACAGTGCATATTCACTTTCATTAAATGGAAAAAAGAGCAGGTCAGTATTGCTTATGATGAAGTCATATGGATTTGGAACAACATGAGACAGCATGACACAATTTTGATTTTAAGTTAACTGCTTTTAATAATCAGAAAAATCAATATTAAAAGAATAGTTCACCCAGAAATGAACATTTGCTGACAGTGTACTTGGCCTCAGGCCATCCAAGATGTAGATGAGTTTCTTCATCAGAACAGGTTTGAGGAAAATTTAGCATCACATCTCTTGCTCACCAATGGATCCTCTGCAGATGAATGGGTGCCGTCAGAATGAGAGTCCAAACAGCTGATAAAAACATCACAACAATCCACACGACTCCAGTCACACCTCCATTCTACCACTCCTTTTTTAATTGAATTATATTTGTAATTCTTTTGTCAGATGTTGACACGTAATTGGATCAAACAAACATGTTTGTGCTTTAGAGTGCATGGACATCAGACTGTATATTATTTATAGTGTCAAGTGCAGATGAAACCCATAAGTCTGCTGTTGTTGCAGGTATTCTGTGTGTGGCTGATCAGTGTCACGGTCTGAGAGAGCTGGCTCTCAACTATCACTTACTGAGCGACGAGCTGCTGCTGGCGCTCTCCTCCGAGAAGCACGTGCACCTGGAGCACCTGCGGATAGACGTGGTGAGCGAGAACCCCGGCCAGCAGTTCCACACCATCAAGAAGAGCAGCTGGGACGCCATGGTGCGCCATTCACCCAAATTCAACCTGGTCATGTACTTCTTCCTGTACGAGGACGAGTTCGGGCCCTTTTTCCGTGACGAGATCCCCGTTACGCACCTCTACTTCGGCCGCTCCGTCAGCAAAGAGGTCCTGGGCCGCGTGGGCATGAATTGTCCGCGTCTGGTGGAGCTGGTGGTGTGCGCCAACGGTCTGCGGCCGCTGGACGAGGAGCTGATTCGTATCGCCCAGCGCTGCCAGCACCTGTCCGCCATCGGCCTGGGCGAGTGCGAGGTCTCCTGCAGCGCTTTCGTGGAGTTCGTGAAGATGTGTGGCCGCCGTCTCTCTCAGCTGTCCATCATGGAGGAAGTGCTCATCCCAGACCACAAATACAGCCTGGATGAGATCCACTGGGAAGTTTCCAAGCACCTCGGGCGCGTTTGGTTTCCAGATATGATGCCCACCTGGTGAAATGTTCAGAAGACCATAAAAAGTCAGACTGGGACACTTTGGTAATATGGACTCAGTGGCTTTTTGTGTGAGTTTTGCCGTTGGTTTGTACATAGATTTGATTTGAGACTTATATTCCCAAACTGCTATAATGAATGTGGACTGTTGTAAAGAGATAGCTCGCACAGAAATGAAAACATTGTCATCATTTACTCACCCTTAAAAAGATAGATAGTTCACCCAAAAATGAACATTATTTACCCTCATGTCATTCCAAACCTCTGAGTTTTTCTTATGTTGAACATAAAAGAAGATATTTTGAAGAATGCTGGTAATCAAACAGTTGATGGTGCCCATTGACTTCCATAGTATTTCTTTCTCTACTATGGAAGTCAATGGTGACCAACAACTGTTTGTTTCTTCAAAATATCTTCTACTGTGTTCAGCATAAGAAAGAAACTTATACAGGTTTGGAACGACATGAGGGTGAATAAATAATGACAGTTTTTATTTTTGGGTGAACTATTCCTTTCAAACATGTATGATCTTCTTTAGTGGAACACGAAAGAAAATATTTTGAAGAATGTTGATAACAGTTGTGGAGACCATTAAGTTCCATTGTACTGACAAAAAAAAACACACACCTTTTTTTTAATGTTCCACAGAAGAAAGTCATACAGGTTTGTAGAATGACATTACAGTGAGTAAATGATGACTGCATTTATATTTTTGGGTTGTGGCAAATCTCCATTTAATGAGTCTTATAAAAATCTAATAACATTTCATCTTATTATTAAAACACAAAAATATAATTATATCAAATTAGATGTTGCATCAAAAAGAGATGAAGCCCATTTTAGGACCATTATGATTTTTGCTATAAATAGCATTTTTTTCCAATATCATCTCTTTGAGTTATTGAATTATTAATCCCATTAGATTCTCATTATTGTAATAAAGTAATTGCTACAGTTCTATTGTTATAAATCAGCATAAAAGCAGTACAACAAAATCCACTATGATCTATATGTAATACTGCCAGGATCTAAATATTTTACAATTTAGATCACAAAGTTTAGCTTATTTGTGAAAAATAAGTTTGCATTATTGATTTTTGAGGTGTAACATAACCTGGACATTTTGTAAAATTTACTAATTTATCTTTTTTTTTTTTTTTATCTCTTGACATTTCCTTTATAAAACTAAATCGAGGATTGCTGTACATGACAACATGTATATACTGTTAAATCTGAAAGTTACATTTCATTTTTTTTTTTTTTTTTTTTTTTTTTTTTTTTTTGCAGAAAAAGAGAAATTTAATCTAGAAAAGAAACTGCAACCGAAAGCGGTTTTATTTAGATGCATATATTCATTATTCATGTTTTTAGATGAATGGGCTCTGTCTTTGTTGATGTTCTCAGCAGATGCTTCACTATTTCTCCACTTCACTGTGTATCTGTTTAGACGGCTATCTTTAGTGTCTCGCATTTCCAAACTCAATCTCATGTTAAATCCTTCTTCCACCAGATCACAAACAGCAGTGTTTAGTTAAAAGCATTTAAGCAACTAACCATCCCAAATGCTTGTCCACATGGATGTTGGAGCCCATCCCAGCATCTCACGTTTTGATTATACCAACCAGTCTCACTAGGAATCTTTAGCAGCTCCTCCTAGTGGCATGACAAGCCATAACACTAGTGGCCTCTGACTGTGTTCACCAACACAAATATAAGGTTAAAAAGAAGTGCGTCGCCATCAGGGTTGGGCTTTTGGTTTATGTAGATGATGAACTATATTTTATGTGATTGAAACATTTTGTATTGTAACACGTTTGGTATTGCAGTGCTTTTGTACAAAGATATATAGTGAATAATATGCACCTTATACATACCAAATTGAAATATTTCTTTCTGGTGGTTTAGGCGAGTAGAAAGCTCATATATTTTGGTGTAGCAGGGAAGAGGGCTCAGAATAATAAATCAGCATATTTTCAAGGTCTTAGGTATGTCACAGAGGACGGAAATGAAAGGATCAGTGTTTGGCTCACAGCACACTTGTGTCCTCAAATTTGGAAGAAAATAGAATTTCAGGGATACAATGAAGTGTTGATTGGTTTCTATTAGATTGCATGAAGAATGTTGTGCAATGAATGAATTAGTCTGGAATCTGGCTGCGTTAAAATTCAATATGATTCAGTATTGGAGAGAAGCAGTGAAAACCTTTTCCTTTAAGAAGGAAGTCCCACGTGTTTGTATATAAAATGCTGTGTGTTTGATATAAATAGAAATACTTCTTTCTCTCGCACCCTCTGTGGAGGTCTGATGTGTATCTGTGCTGATCTCTTTCAGATGAGTGGGAATTACTCCTTGATGGATCTTTGGACCCTTGTAATTAGATTTGATCAGTGTAATTTATTGATATACTTTTTATTATTATTATTAATCGGCTTACATTGATAGTTAAGCTTTGATTAAGATGCTCCTTGATTTATATGCATGTTATATCATTTATAAAAAGTCAATAGCATGTAATTTTTTTTTTTTTTTTTACTCGTTATCCAGAATTAAAGCTGTTTTAGCTTTTGCAAATTGTTGTAGCAACTAAAGTAAACTAAGATTCCTGCCAGCACTTGAAAGTGAAATATTCTTGATGATGATCAGAAAAGGGAAGCCACAGCCCAGTAGTTGACATCTACATTAAAATACACAAGCTAAGCTTTAGTCAGCGCATATCTTGCCAATTTGACACAAAAAGCTTTTTGTTAGACTGACTTTTTGCACGTACAAGCAACCAGAGCATAGAAAATGAGAAAAATGTACAAATAGCATCATTTTTCTGAAGCAACTGAGCATATTGCTTGTATTGTGAATGTGAAAGCATCACATTTCTTTTTTTGTGTTGTAAAAACATGAATATAACATTGTCTTTTATTGAAATAAGGCAAATAAACATTGTGTGGATGTTTTACAGATCATTTACATTAAGGCAATATTCATAATTCAATATTCAATAATGTGCTGTACAGCAACAACAATAAAACATTCAAAATGATTTTTGCATTAGTTTAAATTATTAACACTTCTCTGATAAATCTGACATCTGGAATGGAAATAGAAAATTTGAAACGTCATTTTATTTAGTAGCAAAACTAATTTGAGTGGTTACGGTAAAGGAATCTCCTCATAGGTTATTTTAATGTAAGGATATTTCATCGGCAGCTTCCAATATTCAGAGTTGTAGTAGAAATAAAAGGTCTTTTCTAAGACCATCTTTTCAAAAGCTTCCAACAAGCTCTCAATCATTTCTACGACTGACTGGTGAGAGCGAAACGAGTGGTAGAACTTCTTGATGTCTGTGGCGAGATCTTTCGTTGAAGACTGCTGAAAGATGGAGTCGTTTCCCAAATAGAGCGGCTCTCCGCTGTACAGATAGATCTTTGTGTAATATGTCGGTGTTTGGCTGGACAGTTCGGCACCCATATCCAGTAATGTCTTATATGTGCGGTGAACGAACTGAGAACAGTCGTACGACTCAAACCAGGTCGTGGCGTTTGCACCAGGATCTGATTTTACCGTCCAAGTCTCGTAATAAACACCCGTTTCATTGTCCTCCTGAAGCCAGTGAGCCATCCCATTGAACATCTCACCTAATAAAACAAAAATATATAAAGCATAAAATCATAATGAAATGGAAAACACAGGGTGACGAGTACGGGTGAGAGTTTCAGGCTACTCCAATATTCTTATATTCAAAATAGTTTCTTAATTTTAAATTTTGCTCATGTAAATACATCACAAATGTAATGTTATCCAGCTAGTTTACGTTTTTTTTTTGTTGTTTTTTTTAAGTATTGGTTATACAATTATTCAAGTGAAAGTAAGAGTTTAAGATTATAAAATATTGCTTTTATTCCATATTTTAAAAATTCTTTTGTAATTTATTTATATCATTATTATGATGTTATAAAAATATAATGTAAATTTTATATGATATAATCAGTGATAACTAAATAATAAAATGTTACTTGTCCTGAAATACTACTACTATGACTAATAACATCAATAATAATAATATAGTAAAATACCGTCAAACCAAAAATTATTCAGACACCAGATATAATTTTTTGATATTTTTTTTACTAGTGTGTGAAGGACACTGTAGTTCATTTCTGTAAGTGAGGATAGCAAAATAAAGTAAACTGTGACATATTATACCCAAATATTCTTCATACAGTGGACTACCAGTAAAACTGATAAAAATTTGGGACCAAAAATTTGATTTGACACTTTGACCTGATCATGTTTTGTTACATACCTTTCAAAGTTATCTGACATTATCAAGATGAATTTGTTCTGACAGTTTAACACTGAGTTCTTGTCATATTTTATTACTATTTTCTAAACTATAGCAAATAAACTGTGACAATGTGAGAAATGTTGAAGGTGTCTGAATAAATTTTGGTTTGACTGTATATATATATATATATATATATATAATATGTGTGTCAAAAAACAAAAAGTTTGGAACATTCATTGATTCATTCAAAATGTTTTAATGAAGTCTCTTATGCTCACCATGGCTGCAGTTATTTGATTAAAACAACAGTAAAAACAGTAATATTGTGAAATACTGCAATTTAAAATAACTGTTTTCTATAATATATTTTAATGTAATTTATTCCTGTGACGCAAAGCTGAATTTTCAGCATCATTACTCCAGTCTTCAGTTTCACAAATCATTCTAATATGCTGATTTGCTGCATAATTATTATTGGTGCTCAGTTATTAATAATGGTTCTTATTATGTTACAACAGTTGTTGCTGCTTAATATTTTGTGGGAACGTTTTTTCAGGATTCTTTGATGAATAGAATGTTCAAAAGAACAGCATTATTTGAAACTAAATCTTTTGTAACATTATAAATGCTTGTTGCACATTTGCTGAGTAAAAACATTAATTTCTAATAAAAACAATTTTTTTGAGCACATAAATACAGCCCTGGTAAGAAGTTAGTTCATTAAAAACATTTAAAAATCGTAATGTTTCCAAACTTTAGACAAGTACGTCATTTCACAAAAAAATGACTACGTTCATCTGTAAATGGAGTGTATGGCTGCCTCACCGGAGATCTCCCCGATCTTCTCCAGAGTGCCGTTCTGTTTCCAGTGAAAGTCATCGATGCCCTCATAGAAGCAGGCGGCTCCCTGATTACACCAGAAGGGCGCGATCAGGCCCGCTCTCTCGTGCGGGAAAGTGCAGTTCCCCAGCTGAAACAGCTCGTACCACTCCGTGGTGAAGTTTCTGCCCGTTCCGGCGCTTCCAAAGCCGACGGCATCATGCATGACATGCTGAACAGCGCAAAGCCTTCGGTTAGACTCAAACCAACAAACTCTTACAGGAAAGCGGTCTGATGTTCACTTACAAACTTTCCCAAGATGTCTCCATATTTGAACTCCCACACCGGAGTCTGCAGTCTGAACACGGAGATGATGTCCGAGTCTCTCATCACGGGTATCCGACCGCCTGGATCTCCGGTCGGGCAGAACGGGTATAACGCCTGGCAGTAGGGGTCAACATCTGGACGCCTGTCAAGTCGCCTAGAAATGAATGTGACTTTGAGTTGGTGGACTTCATATGACAAAATTAATATTTATGAGACAAAAACTGTGAAGTAGTTTGTCACTGGAGATATAGCTGTATGCATGTAAGAAATCATTAGATAAACATTCAAGTAGAGTGATTAATTTTCATATTAATATTTGAATAATTGTATAGCCTACTAACTGAAGAACCAGTGGTAACACTTTAGAATAGGGAACATTTATTCACTATTAACTACGACTTTTCCCTCAATAAATTCCTAATATGCTGCTTATTAATAGTTAGTAACGTAGTTAAGTTTAGGTATTGGGTAGGATTAGGGGTGTAGAATAAGGTCATGTAGAATAAGGCATTAATATGTGCATAATTACTACTAATAAATGGCTAATATTCTAGTAATATGCATGCTAATAAGCAACTAGTTAAGAGACCCTAAAATAAAGTGTTACCGAACCAATAAACCATCATGAAAAGTAACTTGAAAACAGTCGACTGAAGACAAAACAACATGAACACATTTGTCCCTGCTGCCACTGTAAGTGTGAACACATTTGATTGTGGTTTATGTTGCTGTAACTTACTCGTAAGGCACTGGCCAGACCTGCTTTCCATTGACGCTAGAAACGGCCAATCCCACAATCCAACAGTGCAGCAGCGCGTGAATGAAGTAAACCAGACAGATCATGTCAGCACAGGCTCGCAGAAACACTAGTGTGCTGTCTGATTTGCAGCTGTCTATATTATTGCTGCTTCTGTCTCACATCCTTACTTTAGAGAACACTGATCACGTGACTCTCTAAACTGAGTCATCTGGTCAGTCACGAGCTTTTTTTGTTACGGGCTACAATCCTGTCAAAATAAAAGTTAATAATAATAATAATAATAATAATATTATTACATTTCAGGTTTACACTTTGTAAAGATAATATAAATATAGTTTACAACACAAATTAAAATAAACCTATATGCTAAAATCAAAAATAGACAACAGCCATGTTATATATATATATATATATATATATATATATATATATATATATATATATATATATATATATATATTAGTGCTGTCAATCGATTAAAAAAATAACTAATTAATCGCACATTTTTCTAAAATTAATCGCGATTAATCCCACCTAACATTAAAGTTTTTAAATATACTTTTATATTGCAATAATTTCACATAATCTTCAAATGTACAATGTACAAACAACATAAAGATAGTATATTTTTAATATTTCTTTAATAGCATCTTTTTTATGATTGAAGGCCAGCATCACTGATATCAATACTACTGATGTCTCTATAAAATAGTTTTTTCTCCTGAATATTTAACCATTGACTGTAGCCATTCAGCATTACAGTATAATTTAGAGCTATCAATTTTAACATTTATTAGACTTAACTTCTAATTTAAGTGAATTTGAAACAATCTTCACATGAACCTAATAAATGACATATTTAGCTACTTGTGCCCTTCAGCAGAAATATACAGAAAATGAATATAGTTACCAAACTCTAAATTCTAAATTAAATATAGATGAACCCCTTAAAGCTATAAAAGTTATTGATTTCCTCTTTTTTCTTTTGTTCTTGGGTTAATAGATATCACAGCAGCTAGTTATTAACTTATTTGCCTGCTATTGCTTTAAAACTACTGCTGAACGTGACGCGGATCTGACATGCAACTCTCTTTACCTTTTCCCACTTCAGGTCTTAAAGTCTCTGCTAATGAGCGGACGAGTTGAATCGGGTGTTTTAGATGAGGGAGACAGTGCTGGGGTGCCTCAGGACACAAGCTTTAATCGCCTTTTTGGTAACTTCATGCCTTAACTGACGGCATAACTAGGACATTGCATGCACAGTATCTTTTTTGACTCGCGCCTGGCGCGGAGGCGAGCGTGTCTGAAAACGTCTCCCGTTTGATGTGGTCATAAAGACGTTCTGCATCTAAATAAACGCAATCCTTTTCAAGAAAAAAGAGACAGAGGCAAAAGTTGCGAATGGGGTGGCCAACCCTAGCCCCGCCCCTGCGTTAATTGCGTTAAATATTTTTAACGCGTTAATCTGAAAAAATTAATCGCATGCGTTAACGCGCTAATTTTGACACCACTAATATATATATATATATATATATACAGAGGCGTCATGCCCATTCAAAGTGAGGGGGCACGTGCCCCCTCAGATTTTTGAGCCAAGGATTTTGAATGCAGCTTCCAAAAGAGAAAAAATAGCCTATTAATATTTTCTATATTTAATACAATCACACCGGCGTGATTAGAACGTTAAGTGCGTCATATCATCAGCTGCTAAATTCAAATCTGCTTTCCCTGGCTGGCGCTGAGCCAGAGATAAACGCGTTTTTACAGCGCTGCGCATTATAATCACACACGATGCTGTTGAGCTTATGAATGCAATGACCAATCAGAGGTGTTCAGATGAGTCATCGCTAAAATGCGTTTTCTTCACTCGATCGCTGACTGAATATCTCTCTCTGGCGAATTCTCTCGTCAGAAACAACAAGTGCAAATGTGTGTACGAATCTGTAAAATATTAATTTCATAGTGTAAACAGCTTCAGTTATTTTAATGGGAGTTTTTGAGAGTGCTTGAACTAGACTCAGTGAAAAGTTCTTTGATAATGTAAATGTTCTTTGCTCTCTTTCTGTACAATGAAAGTGTTATGATTTAGCCTAACTTGCAATGTTTTTATTCACATTAACTTTCAATGTTAAATTCACATTAAATATAAAGTCAGTCGTTTAAAAACATGTTATGGCATGGCACCCATAAACAGACAGGTTTTTATGCATAGCCTAGTTAATAGATTACATTATTAGACCATCGCTCACTACAGATCAACATAATCTATAAAGATATTTCATGATATAATTAATGCGTTTGGGAATGTTTCGAATAAAAGGAAAAAAATAAATAAATAAAACATAAGCGCTGTTGGCTGCTGTGTCACATGACGACCCCCCCCCCCCAACTCGTGCCCCCTCAAAAATAATGAGTGCATGACGCCCCTGTATATATATATATATATATATATATACCCAGCAAACACAAAACGTTCCCCTAACGTTAGTTTTTGGTTCCCGTTTGGTTATTTAAAAAAAAAATAATAACGTTAATGGAACGTTCTTTTTAGGTTTTTTTAACCATAAAATAACATTCCCGGAACGTTGCAGGATGGTTCTTTTTAAATAACCTAAAAATAACCTATACAGAACGTCCCTCATGGTTATTTTAGGTTACTTTTTTGCAACCATAAAATAACGTTCCCAGAATGTTCTGAGAACCAAGAATTCTTAGTAAGGTGTAGTATTTATATATATATATATATATATATATATATATATACATATATACATATATACGTGTGTGTGTGATTTTTTTATATTGTCTCAAAACATTTTCACTTTCACTTCGTTTCAATATAAATTTCATTAATGTAATTTTCTGTTTCTAGATAGATAGATAGATAAATTTTATCATTCAAATTAGTAGTTTGTTTTGAAAAAGTATAGTTATTTTATTTTTTTTAGTTCAGTAACAAACAAGTACAATGCAGAAAGTACAAGGCAAATGCCGTAGTGTCGTACAGTTCAAAGCATGTACAACAGATAACAACAACAACAAGAACATAAAATGAACATATACATATGAAAAATCATTTAAAAATACTAGTATAAAAAAGTGCTATATGAGAAAGAATTATTGTTCTTGACTGAAAGTTACTTTGCGCATGTCTGTTTCACACGCGGCATTACTATGGTAACGGTAAACTGTCTCGAACTGAAGCTTTTGCTTTGGGATTGTTCCCATAGATATATATATATGGTTGTTCCCTCTTCTCTGTTCATTAATCTCTAGTTCATCATGTCAGACGTTGACTCTGAAGAGTTTAACGAAGAGCACGGCTCTCTGGGGGTGAGTTATTGTCAATAGTTCCGCTGAATTGACAGTGAGTTGTCAGTAGATGACAATAGTAACGTTTGTCGTTTGTTGCAGGAGTATGAGGGAGACAGAAATGAAGCTGGAGAGAGACATGGACAGGGCAAAGCTGTCCTGCCGAATGGAGACACTTACCAAGGAGCTTATGAAAACGGCAAGAGATGTGGCCAGGTCATTTTGCTCATCAAACTCACTCATTAGCTTTGCTAATTTGCCTTTGCTAATTTTGTTCAGTTGGCTTTGACCGTTAATGCAGTTTCTGTTCTTATAAACATAAACACACCATAAACCTTATGTTGTCTGTACATCAGGGGACATATAAGTTCAAGAAAGGGGCCAGATACATTGGAGAATGGTACATGAATTTAAAACATGGACAGGGTGTATTTTATTACCCAGATGGCTCCAAATATGAAGGTAAGTTTACATTATATATATTATTTCAAGAGAGTTGTTATATTTGATCCCTGAGGAACCCCAGTGATCAGTCGATGTGCTGTGGATACCTCCCCTCCCCAGGCCACCCTGAATGACCTACCAGTGAGAGAGGATTTAAACCAGCGAAGTGGAATCCCTGTGATGCCCAGAGATGAGAGGGTGGACAGGAGGATCTGATGATTGACAGTGTCAAAAGCAGCAGATAGATCCAGCAGAATAAGAACTGATGATTTGGAATCAGCTTTTGCAATCCACAAGGCTTCAGTGACTGACAGTACTGCAGTGTCAGTTGAATGGCCACTCCTGAAACCTGACTGGTTAGCGCTCAGTTTATTGTTCTGTGAAACAATGATACCTGGTTGAAAACAACTCGTTCGAGGGTTTTGGCTAAGAATGGAAGGAGAGAGACAGGTCTGTAGAGAGTCACGTGTGGCTGGAGCGCTGTTGATCTTGTTGTGGAAATATGAAGATTTGGCAGTATGGATTTCGCCAGAGAAAGATGAAAGCAAAGACTGATACATACTCAGGTCTGACGGATCTTTTGATTTGCACCATTTTCTCTCTGCTGCCCTGAGTTTGGTCCAATGCTCATGAAGAACATCGGATAACCAGGGGTTAGAAGGGGCAGCCTGGAGGAGAGAGGACAAATATCGTCTAGACAAAAAGTTGAAGTAGAGCATAAAGTGTCAGCTGCTGCATTCACATCCAGAGATGAGAAATGGGTAGGTGAGGGAAGAGAGGAGGATACTACAGAGGAAAGATGGGAGGGTGAAAGGGAGCGTAGGTTTCGTCTAAAAGTAACCGGTGTAAGGGTTGGTGGCACACAGGTAGCAAAATGTAGGTTAAATGTAATGAAGAAATGGTCAGAGATATGTAGGGGTTTTACCAAAATGTTGCCTGCAATACAACTGCGTGTGTAAATTAAGTCAAGTTGGTTGCCTGATTTGCGCATGCTTGTAGTGGTAAGGCGTTTGAGATCAAATGAAGCAAGGAGTGAATGGAATATAATTTATAAATAAAAATATTGTATTCAAGTAGAAATAAAAAGTTATAGTGGTCTCAGACTTTTGATGCAGAGTTTTTACCCCAGGATTTATAGCATAAAATGCAGTCTTCTCTTATAATATCATATTTCTTCCACAGGAAGCTGGGTGGATGACCAGCGGCAAGGTCATGGTGTTTATACATACCCCAATGGAGACACATATGACGGTGAATGGCTGCACCATCAAAGGTAGTTGAGCTCCGCTCATAATTTTAACTCTCTTTCACACTGATCAAATCTAGTAATTTAATATGTCTACTCTGTGGATATTGTAACAGTATTCATAACATCTTCAGTTCAACTGAGAATGTATGGCAAAACATGCTTATTATGTACCTGTGTCTCTGTTTCTCTCTTAGACATGGGCAGGGTACATACACACATCATGACACTGGGTCTCAGTACATGGGCACATGGGTCATGGGTAAGATGGAGTCTGCCGGGGAACTGATCCATCTGAACCACAGATATCAGGGCAACTTTGTCAATAATAATGTAAGTAACACTCTACATTTGTGGTTCTGAGCTGGTGGGCTGTAACAAATGGTTTTAGATCTGTTCAAATTGGGTTGCAGACAGCAGGGAAAAACCAATACGTGCAATAATAAAATGCAACTAATAAATAGACCTAAAAAGGTTGTTTCCAATATCTTTTATTATTGACTTGAAAATTCGTGCATCCTAAAACAAAACCTCTGTATTAATATGTTCTATATTAACTTCAGCCTTAAACAAAACAAGACACTTGCACTTCTCTCACACCTTGATCTCTTATTTCTTGTAATTGTTATTTTGTAGCCCTCAGGTCCAGGAAAGTATGTGTTTGACATTGGGTGTGAGCAGCATGGAGAGTATTTCCAGTTAGAGCAAGTATGTCTCTTCATGCTTTACAAGATGTATTTACATTTCATGAGAATGTATTTTAGGTGAAATGATCATATGAAACTGCAGAAACTCCTCAGTTCTCACCAGTGTTTTTCTGGTATATATAGCTTGTTAAGAGAATTGTTTATATACCCTTGTGAAAAAGAAGTGCACTTAATTGTATAGAATGTGCACTTGTGTAGTTCAAATCTTAAAACTATATATATTAAAAAAGGTGCATGCATGTGTGTGTATTTATATATACATAATAAATATACACAGTATACACACGTATATTATGTACACAAAAACTTTTATTTTGGATGCAATTAATCTCGATTAATCGTTTGACAGCACTAATTTAAAAAAAATACACATGCAGGTAATATAATATTAATGAAATAAAAGGCAACTTAAGTGTATGACTGTTTCTTAACACACTTAAGTACACCTTTAAAACTTGAAATTAAGTCAAGTTTTACATTGAAAGTACAGAAAGTAAATCCTTATGTTTGTCATGCTTTAAAGAAGTACATATATTTTGATGTTTTGATGTTTTAACTAACATACTTAAGCAAATGTAAAGTACTTTTTATTATTATTTTAACTGTCATGTTTTTCAATATTACATTTAAAGTTTATGTATTTTAAATGTAATAAATTGCAACTTCATTATTACAAAAGTGTAATTAAAACATGTATTAAAAATATTTAAAATATATATTTAAACACTTGATAAAAACATTATGTTTTGTGTCTTTTAGAGGTGAATAGTAGGGTACAACAGGGCAAATTAATGAAATGTGTTACATTTAAAACCTGTTTTTGTAGCTAGTGATTAATTTACAAGTCAAAGCTATTTTAACATATTTTACATACATTTTTCAATTAAAAGAAATGTATTTTTTAATTATCATCATACAGTTTGTGGACAGTCATTTTAACTCTATTAAAGCTATAAAAATAAGCCTGATAAAAAAGATGCATAATAAATTTGTGATATCAGTTTTTTAATAACATTTTTGGACTGCAGGACAAAGGAGAAGCAGAGGAAGATGAACCTGTCATAACCACCACCTTAAAGTGGAAACCCAAGGCAGTTACTGGGCTTTCAGTTTGGACCAATGAGAAGGATTCTGCCACCTCAGGTACATCCATATCCAGTTCTGAATATCAAACATACTGATGATGTTCTGTACAACTGCATTTACATAATGCATCGTGTCATTATATAGCATTTCTTGTTACCTTCTCTCACCTTTTAGGGGTTTTTGATGCTACTAACCTATTATATTCACAAATATGTGAACATAAGAAATGATACAGGGTGCATCCTCATATTAACTATATATCTGGAAGTGCATCAGTGATAAAACCACCTATATACTGCTATTTTTTCATTTTAGATATTTTGACAATAAGAATCTTTCATGTACAGTAAGTTGAACTGAAGTACTGTCTCTTCATTGTAGATCAAGTTGTGGTGGAAGAGTGAGAAAGACATACACACAGTGAAAAAGACAGACAGCCAAAAGATGATAAAGAGAAAAGAGGACCTCTGGTTAATTATACCTGCACTTATCTAACACTGTCACTTCTCATGTTTAAGGATAATGGGATCCTGTCAGGGGCGCGGGAAGGTGTTTTATGTAGGGGGTGCTGTGGGGGGGGGGGGTCAATTTCTTCGTATAAATATTAGAAACAGAAAATCGTGCTATAGCCTACGCACTTTCATGAGATCGTGTTAGACAACAATT
>JAFVLL020009075.1:0-15375 GCA_021397915.2 Tor tambroides
ATAAAATATTCGTTAATTTTATCTTTTTGCATGTTAAAGAAGCCAAACAGTACATCCTTGAAAAGCAAGGAGAAACCCTGAAGCACATTGCGATTACAGATTTGCATTTAAAATGGTATTTTCATGTAATTTGACGAACTTCCGGTTTAAGCCACACCCACTTCCGGATCCATCCGAATACAGATACAAATAATTTTGAGATTGTCACAGATACAAATACAGATACAAATAATGGCTCCGCTGCACACCCCTACTGTATACATTTGCGTACAGTTTATATACAGTTCAAAACTTTTTGATATAATATTAGCTACTCTGCATTATTTTAAACAGTGAATGGAATTTTCTTGAATGCACATGAAATGTTGTTTGAAATACTTACATCCATATACTATTTAAGAAATGTATAAATATATGTGCATGATGTAAGATGATCTTTCTTCATAGTCTGGTTTTGTCTCAAGTTCACTTGGTTGCATGTGGCAAAAATGACACCATTGCTTGCTTGCAGTGACAGAACTGAACATTGACTAGACGCCATTTCATGTGGAGGCATGACAGAAAGCTGTAATAACTTATCATATGCAAATGTATTTATACACTCTTAAATGAGTATATGGACGCATGTAAACATTTCAAGTTTATATTTGGTGTGTTTCTGCCAATACAGTTAGACTAATACAGTTCACTTTGCCTTGATGGCCTTTTAATAGCCTGTAGGAATATACTTGTCCTGATTTACAAAGAGGCAGCACAGACATTGTGATGCTACTAGTGCTACTGGGAGCAGTGTTTAGATGAGTATATTAATATGTGCTATGTGTTAACCTCTCAATAACACAACAAAAATGACAGAGATGACAAACGAGCAGTTAATCATTTGATCATAGATATGTGGATATTCCTTTTTCAATTCTGCTTGAAGTATCGGGGACTTCATATATCGGGGACTTCAGGCTCTTTGGAGACAGAAGTTGGTGGGCATGTGCTGTACATTTGATGAAACTGGATGAGCCCAATCCAAATTGCCCCTGACTAAGATTATGAAGGTATATACTCTTGATGCAAGTAGAATTAGCAAGCAAAAAAAAAAAAAAAAAGATTAAGAAAAAGATTGTTTAATCAATGAGTAACTGAAACACATACAAAAATCAAGTGAAAGTATAACAAATAAGAAATCTCTAGTTTTTATTTATTTAAAAGATAACCAAAACATCTCAACAGAAGAAGAAAAGTGGATACCAGTTGCATACGGTATCATTATATTATAATGGTAAATACATCATAAATGGAAGAATAGCTAGATGTTCCAAGTACAATGACAAACAGATAATATATATATATATATATATATATATATATATATATATATATGGGATGTCTCTAAAATTGTTAAGAGAACATTTTGTAAACAACTAGTTTCATAAAAGAGAATAAATGCACTAAGAGTGATACATATGCATGAGAAAATTACCTCAAACTTAAGAATAAAACTTCTTTTGGAAAGAACTCTGTCTCTGTGGGTATGTGAAGCTCACACTTAAAACTGATGGAAATGAAGATGAACTTTATTAACTTCACTATGTTAACTGTTTGTTAACTGTTCACTATGTATGACTGTGTAGAGAAGCTAATTTACTAAAACTGTTCTCATTTGGAGGGCAGTGTTTGCGGCTTCTCTCTAGTATGGATCCTTTCATGTGTTTTCATGTTTCCTATCAAAGAGAATCCCTTGCCACAGTGCGAACACTTGTAAGGTTTCTCTCCAGTGTGACTTGTCTGGTGCTGTTTCAGTTCAGTACTTGTAAAAAAGGACTTCCCACACTCAAAGCACATAAAAGACTTCACAGAGCTGTGTCTTTTCTGGTGCAGTTAAAAACACTCAGCAGACTAAAGCTCTTTTCACACAAAAGACAAAAATAATCTCTGACTTTAGCGTGAACTTTCATTTGGCTCTTCAGGGCTGATTTCAGAATGAAACCTTTGCCGCATTGATCACAGTAAAACGATCTGTTTTCAGAATGGGTATGTAGATGTATTTTTAGAGTGGATCTACGTGTGAAGCTCATGCCACATTCATCACACGTGTGTGGCTTTTCTCCAGTGTGGATTTTCTTGTGTACCATAAGATTTGATCTTTGTGTGAAGCTCATCCCGCATTGCTCACAGGTGTGCGGCTTCTCTCCGGTGTGAATTTTCATGTGCGTATTTAGGTTTTGTTTGAGTGCAAAACTCTTCCCGCACTGATCGCATGCGTGCTGCTTCTCTCCAGTGTGGATAGTCATGTGTACCTTAAGGCCTTGTTTGCTTGTAAAACCCATCCCACCCACACTGGTCACATGTGTGCAGCTTTTCTCCAGCATGAACCAACATGTGGCTCTTAAGGGATTGCTTTAGCGCGAATCTCTTTTCGCACTGATCACACGTGTACTCCTTCTCTCCAGTGTGGATAAGCATGTGTCTTTGAAGGTGTTCTTTTCGTGTGAAACCCTTCCCGCATTGATCACATGTGTGCGGCCTGTATTCAGTGTGGATTGTCATGTGTTGCCTAAGATCTATTGTGCATCTGAAACTCTCCCCACACAGATCACATGCATGTGGCTTCTTTCCATTGTGGATTTTCATGTGTGACAAAAGGCTTCTTTTGACATCAAAACTCTTCCCACATTGATCACATGTGTATGAGTGTGGATTGTCATGTGTCTCAGAACACTGTCTTTTCATGGGAACCTCTTCCCACAGTGATCACACGAGTACGGCTTCTCTCAGGTGTGGATTTTCATGTGCTCCTGAAGGTGTGTTTTTTGTGAAAAACTCTTCCCGCACTGATCACATGTGTGGTCTGATCTTCAGTGTGGATTCTCATGTGTATCCCAAGGTTTGCTTTGAGTTTGAAACCCTTGTCGCACTGATCACACGTGTGCAGCTTCTCTCCATTGTGGATTTTCATGTGTTTCTTCAGGTCTTTGCATGTGAAACTCTTATCACACTGATCACATGTATGTGGCTTCTCTCCATTGTAGATTATCATGTGTTCCTTAAGGTGTCTTTTGTAGGCAAAACTCTTGCCACATTGATCACATATGTGCAGTTTATCTTCTGCGTGGATCCCCACCTGCTGCCTAATGGCTTTTTTTGTGTTTTTGCTTCTCTCTAGTATGAATTCTTCTGTGAAGAGAGCCGTTGACAGATTTTTTGGCTTCTTTTTTTCCTTTTTTTCCTTTATATACCATTACAAATCAAAAGAGATAGAAATGTCATATTAAAATTCAACACCAAAGTTAATGAACTTTTAACACAAACATCTTGTGAACAAACAAATGATATGAGCATTTTTATGAACGTGATTTGTAATGCTAAAGTGAAAGTGACATGACATACGGCCAAGTATGGTGACCCATACTCGGAATTTGTGCTCTGCAATTAACCCATCTAAAGTGCACACACACAGCAGTGAACACACACACACACCATGAACACACACCCGGAGCAGTGGGCAGCCATTTATGCTGCGGCGCCCGGGGAGCAGTTGGGGGTTCGGTGCCTTGCTCAAGGGCACCTCAGTCGTGGTACTGAGGGTGGAGAGAGCGCTGGACATTCACTCCCCCCACCTACAATTCCTGCCGGCCCGAGACTCGAACTCGCAACCTTTGGATCACAAGTCCAACTCTCTAACCATTAGGCCACGACTTCCACAAAATACTACAACAATAATTCTGGGACAGATTACAGCTGCCTTGAAATGTCTCTAATTCCTTTTTACATTACTTTTAGTATAAGAATGAGGAAATGTTAAACTGAACAATCTTTTGAAGGCCCTTTTAACTCAGCAATATGGCAATCTCTCCACAGTTTCTACTTAATGACAGAAAAAAGGAGGAAGAGAAGAAGAAAGAAAATGAAATTTTATGTCAGTTTTCATCTTGATTTTTAGTTGTTTTAGCTTATTTTAAAGCATTTTACATCATCGTGAGGCCCCCAGGAAGTTTGCTAAGGCCCCAGGGGCCACTGGTTGAGAGCCACTGAACCCCACCACCCCTCCCACACACAAAGAGTAATGATGGTTCACTGGCAGGGAGACGAGGACGATTTTTAATGGATATTAATGGAAGAGAGGCTTCAGGATATTGAATACCCTGCTTTTATGACAAAACCTCTTTTTGCTTAAAGAGTTGACATCCTGTTCTCTAATATCAGTGTGCACTACAGTTGAAGTCTATAAAAAAAGAATGCTGTTTCCTTAGCAAAGACTGCATATACCAAGACGGTTCACTACATTACTATAAGCCCTGCCAATTGGTAAAGTCATTGCATCATCACTGCAGTTTCCATTCGATCTGGTTCTCGTAGAAGCAGTTAGCGCCATGAAATGCATGCATACACATATTGGCTGAACCGTCCAAAACATGATTTGACCATAAGAAACACCATTTATAAGACAATTCATGACTTATTTGATTGCCGATTTGAAATATGTCATTGAAATGTGAGTTTGGCAAGCATTTCTTTTTAAATTGTTATTTCCCCATTCAAACAGATACAAGTTGGTCTTGCATGACTGAAATAGCTTTATGCAAGTGACTCACATTGATGTACTTCAATGCACTCATGAAAGTCAAATGTTTTATTTAAAGCATTTTTTTTGGTTTCTGCTCATATGTGTGGAGTACAAAGAAAAATGCAACTTCAAGTCTGATTTCAGTGCGCTAACAACCAGAAACTGCAGCAGTGCTGGACATTTGACACAAAAGTTATAACGTACTGGATTGGGCACACTCTCTGAATAAAAAAAAAGGGTTGCTTCAAGAACATACTTGTGCCATCAAAAGCTTCATAGGAATACAGTGGTTCAGTTCATGTTTTGCGTGAAAGGGCCTTTAGAATTTCCCTAATGAAGAATCAAGAACAGACACCAACCTCTCTGTTCTTCAGTATCATGCGGTTTCATTCTGCAGGGATCCATCATGTTCTCATTGTCCTTTCCTTTCAAGTGTGAATTGTGATTGTTGGGTGGTAGTTCTGCTAAAAACAAACAAAAACGTTACATTTCCAACAAGAAATAATAGTAGCGTGGTCTTGAGTTAGTGTAGTCAACTCAGAGTTTGACTTTGATACTCACGAGTTTATTGCCTATCTACGGAGCACGTATGTGAACACATCCATTCTCAACACAACGCCAAAGCCGAGAGTCACCACAGAAGCATGCAATACTCTTTTAATTTACATAGGGAAATTAAGCAATTTAATTACGTCGTACTATGATTTTGATAACTTTGGATAAAGATTTGTTTGCTTAAAACAAGGTATCGTATAGCTTGTTTAATGCTAAAAAAAAAGAAGAAAACTTGAAGTGAAGGAAATGAAAACTATATAACATGCTCCGGAGCTGTAGACCTACTATGCAGGATTTCATTCAACAAGTTAAAATTAAGTGACTTACATTTTAGACACAATACTGTACTATTTTGCTCTTCAGTCGACGAAAATAGTTTCAAACAAATTCACAGCAAAGCAGTTGCCTGTCTTCACGCAACACACAGTGATTGAATCCGTCTTCTGAATGAATCAGCTGAGAATGCTTCAATGACCCCTTCATAAGTTATTTCTCAAACTGAATAAATCCTAGTGAGGCTGTGCCCTTCCTAGACCAGTCCTTTTGAGGCTTCTAGGCTAGCCAACCCCCACCCCCTTTGAGTCTAAACCTTTGAAAATACCTGAGTGTCATGAAGCCTCCTGTTTTAGCACTAGTCGTTCAGACCTCAGATTTTGACAAGTTTGGAGAAATGGGTGTGTAAAGCAGTGGAAAAGGGAGAGCAGGCATATTCAAATTGAGGTAATGTTACGTGGTCCGGGTCCCAACCGGACCGCGAAATGACCGCACCATTTCACTATTTAGATAAAGTGAGCAGCACGTCAAAACAACGGAGCTGTACACACCTCAAGCGCTGAGGGACGTTTACTCTAATGATCCTTCGGCGTTATATCCTCTAATATTTTTATTAGAGCAAATCGTGCTTCATGCGAGCCCTTCCCGTGTGCGTTGCTGCAGATGACCCGGTTATTTTAACAACAATATGGAACACGGTGAGCGGCAAAATACATTGATACTTTCATAAAAAACAACAATGCTGCAAATATATAGTAGTCAACATTTGAAGTGGATCAAAAAAGTTCATCAAAGTTGTCCTAAGACAAGATTCCTGAGATGAGGGAACGAGACATTGCATTACTATGCGTATGGGGGGAAACCCTTCCGTAAGCATAGAAATGCAATGTCGAAGTGAACGAATCGAATTATTTTTGTTTCAGGACAACTTTGATGAAAGGTTTTGATCCACTTCAAATGTTGACTACTGTAGTTATTTTTACCCCATGACTCTGACCGTGCAAACCAGTTTATGACAAGACATTTTTCATCTACACTTTTAATCAGCATGTTAAGAGCATTTTAAAATAAACATAATTGTTAAAATGGCAAAATTATTTGTAGATAGCAAGGAAAGACAACATGATGCCCATGATGAGAGCGTTTTGATTATTGTAGTACATTATTTGTTTGTTTTTAGTAGATACTTATTTTAGGCAAAATATAAAAATGATCTAGAGTAGACTTCAAGAGGAAAACTCAGAACCCCATTTTCTGTGCCTTTTAATATTCATATCTAATTGGGCTCAACTGATGGAATTATTTATTTATTTATTCTCAGACCCACTGCCCTTTGGCTCTGAGGACCCAATATACTCATTTTTCATATCTGTATAGTATACACCAGACCTCTTTGAACTTTGAATACACCTGCTGTAGAGGGTGGGTGGGAAGTGGGGAGACAACAACCAATAAAACATAGACATCTACATACCTACAACACACTCATTATGCAGAAAATGCATTTTAAAGTCTTTGCTCAGTTGTGGTATCTTTTGAAGGAAGACATTTGGAGCTGTATTTTTCTAAGTAATAAAGTTACAAGGTTCTTTTGCCAGGAACCTCAGGATGAGGACTAGAGAAAGCTATTAGTTACTTTTACATGCACCACATGTAAAACCATTCTTTTTTTTTAAATGATCACACAAAATCTAATTCATAAAAAAGCCTTTTACAGCCTCCAAAAACATTTTTTGACTCTATACACATGTGGATGGCCAGTCATTCAGACAGCAATCAGCATCCAAAACATTCTTTTGTCTCTATACATACATGAATTGCTGCACTTATGACAAACCATTTATTTTACAGCGATTTAATACAACTAATATATATATATATATATATATATAACTAATTTTTAAAAAGTGTAGCTAATTTTGAAAAAGGTTTTTATTTAATGAAAAAATAGCCTTATTAAATGCCTTATTAAACTATTATTTATAAGTTTTTTTTCCTTCTGGGGCCTGAAATGGAGGAATATTGGTCAATATTGTAATTAAACAATATGCTGAATGTGTTTTTGTGCTGGCACCTTGGCTGGTTTAGACCTGTCATGGATAAATAAATATGATAATATTTATGGTTTAATAAATGATTTATTGAATCATTCAAATCAAACGATTCGTTCAAAACGGCTGATTCAATTAGAAACGAAACAAGTGAGTCCATCTGAATGGACCCTTGAACCAGCTCAGTCGATTCGTTCAAAAACAGATTCATTCAAGAAATGACGGTGTTGCTCTGTATTGTTGTATAAAATTAATAGCCTAGCACATTTGTGCTCGCGCACATGTGCAAAACTTGTACAATGAATATGAAAACAAAAACTCATGGGTATTTTTTGTCATTGCTTGAATTATAAGGGCATTCTATTTGAATCGCGCAGTGAATGCTTTTGGAAAGTTGGTGACATAGGTTTCTCGAAAATGTCAAGCTCTCCCATCGTCTCTCAGTCCCAAATACAGCACAATAACATTATTTCAGGGGAATGTCTTTAAATTCTAATAAGGAAAAAATCACACCTTCTGTTGTCTTCTTTTTAAAGAATTTTAACATTTCATTTGCATTTACATAATACACAACATTAATAATCCAAAGGGGATGGTAAGGGGGGGAGTGGGGGTCATCCCCCCTCCCCATCCCCCCTCAATTTGAGCCCTGTGTGTGTGTGTGTGTGTGTATATATATATATATATATATATATATATATATATATATAATTAATTTGAATATCCGGTGGCCAATTTCAGAAACTGTATGTCTTTTATGTTTTAGATCACTATTATTTTACAGTATATGCATGAAGCCATATGAAGGAGCAAAATAAATCAGTGAACCAGTTTTGTCTGAAAAGAGTGTTTTGAAATTTCACAAATCTAATTAGTCCATTAAGCATAGTAGGACCTGTCAATGTTTAAAATTATCCAATGAAATAAACCAAGTGAACCAACTACAGAACAGTAAATTATGTATATTATGAAATGTGAATGTGATTGTGCTGTTATGCCATACTTCTACAATACAATCAAACATAGGATGTGGTGTTGGCAGTGTTCAAAGGATAAAATGTAAAAAAGGGGAGGCTCACAAATATTTTGGAATTTAGTCTAAATTTCTTGATTTTATGTAACCCACTGATTGGGTTCCACGCAATCTGAGACAAATAACATTTGACGTGATATTATCTCCTGCAGCACTTTATCTAATATGGCCTTGTGAACTAATGTAATAAACTCGGCGGGCTTGTATAAAGCCCACTTATTTAAGAATGGTACATGATTGCAGCTACATACCCTATCAAAGTCCTCCGCATCCGGTGTAACACCTGTGTGGCTCCGATCTCACACGGTTTCCTCGTTTGTTGGTTCCGCGCTTCATTTTGTTTTTCCGGGTGCTCTCCATCTTCCAGCGCCGACCAAGCTGAGGCAGCAACCGCATCTCCCATCTCGCCGGGAAGTGCTCCAGTAACCGAATCATTTTGTATATCGCGTCGATTCTTACATCCCCTGTGCGTATCTGATTTTTGGTGTTTTCATCACTTGTTTGCATTATAATTTAGATAGGACAGATGTCTGTATTTCAGTCGATAAAGGTCCTGCTTCCAAGGTTTTCACTAGCCTAGCATAGCTGGATCATTTTTGGGTCACGCCCAATTAATAAACTTAACAGTCATTAAATTTGTGAAGTACAGCTGCAGATATTAAGTTTGACATATATTTTAGTTTATGTAATCCTTTGTAATGCAAGGCTGTGTTACTGTGTTGTTGTACGTTCATGTAGCAAATGGTCTACATAACTGTCCCTGATGATTTCCTGTGTAAATTGGGAATTACAGACATGTTTCAAATCTGTATATGTATTCTGATTTCATAAAAATTGCCAGTTGGAAATCAAGGATATTTTGAGATTATATTGTAATTTTTATGCGTTGTTAAAATATGATATGTAAATGAGCTTTATTTCCTCCTCTTCAGATCTGAGAAGCTGTCAGAATGACTGACTCCAAGTATTTTACCACCAACAAAAAAGGCAAGTAAAGAGCTTAAATTTGTTAATTTAGGCTATGGGATGGTAATCAAATTTAAAAAGAAATTATCTAAAACCCCTGAACAATATATTCAAAGTTTTGTATGATATTTTGTTATTAGACCATGTATGTTTAGTTCTGGTATTTCGTTCTAAGATTATGAGTCATGATAGTTTAGTGGTGTAAATTTGGTCAAGCTTGAATCCTGAGATAATAAAACAATTTTATAATGAACCAAGCAAAATTACAACTGAACTCAAAACTCATATAAAGATAAGTATTTATAATAAAACTTAAAGTTTCACTGAAATAATTACAGCAATGTCTTCACACCCAATTATATACTTGCATTATGTACCGAAGCAGGAACATATATTATTAATTGTGCAGAATTATTAGGCATGTTTTCTTTTACAGATAAAATGAGCCAAAAAAGAGCTGCCCAATAAGTATGCACGTGGTGTATATATTAATTAACATTATATAGAAGTTCATTTAAAAACTCTTTATTTTGACTAAATATAGTGTACTTGTGTGTATAATAATTGTGAATTTAATGCCACTTTTCTGCTCCATAGAACTCGTATAAGCATTAGCCTTTGAGAATCTCAGATCAGATGAGCAATAATCACATTACTCTCTGTTTCAGGTGAAATCTTTGAGCTGAAGGCTGAGCTGAACAATGAGAAGAAGGAGAAGAGGAAAGAGGCAGTGAAGAAAGTCATTGCAGCCATGACAGTGGGCAAGGATGTCAGGTGACTCGTTTATCACCATTACAGAATCAGATATGCACTCTTACTTCCCACATGTCATAAAAGATGATTATTTTGACCCTAATAGTTATGCTAATACCTTTTTACATGTTTCTTTAGTTCCTTGTTTCCAGATGTGGTAAACTGCATGCAGACCGATAACCTGGAGCTGAAGAAACTGGTTTACCTGTACCTTATGAACTATGCCAAGAGTCAACCTGACATGGCCATCATGGCCGTTAACAGCTTTGTCAAGGTGAGTTTTGCTGTTAAAGGTTGAATCGAATTTGGACATCAGTGTACTATACTTTTGTAAAATTCCCCCAGGAGGTCTGAAGTTATTCTTTCTTTCTTTTTTTTTTTTCTTTTTTTTTAGGACTGTGAGGATCCGAACCCTCTGATCCGAGCTCTGGCTGTGCGTACCATGGGCTGTATCCGTGTGGACAAGATCACTGAGTACTTGTGCGAGCCTCTGCGAAAGTGTCTGAAGGATGAAGACCCCTATGTGAGGAAGACCGCAGCAGTGTGTGTGGCCAAACTGCATGACATCAACGCCCAGATGGTGGAGGACCAGGGCTTCCTGGATTCTCTCAGGGACCTGATCGCTGATTCCAACCCTATGGTTAGATACTTTTGATCTAATTGTCCTAAATGCATACTTCCCCATTCACAATACTTTACTAATATCTGATTTTCACATAGGTTGTGGCTAATGCAGTTGCTGCTCTGTCTGAGATCAGCGAGTCTCACCCCAACAGCAACCTTCTGGACCTGAATCCTCAGAACATCAATAAGCTCTTGACGGCTCTCAACGAATGCACTGAGTGGGGCCAGATCTTCATCCTGGACTGTCTGTCCAATTACAACCCTAAAGACGAGCGTGAGGCCCAGAGGTGAGGGGATAACAGTCCTCATAGTTACTGGTTTCTTTATCTCTATAGGTGTATGGAGATTAAGAAGAGCGAATGACTTTTTTGAATTGAGATTTGAATTTCTCCACAGGTTTTGTACCCTTTAGCCAAGGCGATTTTATTTACAAAGCACATTTTTCATACCTAGTTAAAATTTAAAATAGGCACAATTTGGGGGGGAAAAAAAGTCTAATTGTGATTTTTCTGATACAAATTGCACTAAAAAAAGTTTGCTTTGCTTGTTTGTAGGGCTCCACAATTTGACCAAAACTGTGATTATAGCCAATCAATATGACTAAAAAATAATAATATTTGTTATTTTTATTATTATTATTATTACAACTACTACTACTATTAAATAAAATATAAAAATTACTAAATAAAAACTAAAATAATAACTACTGTAATTTTACTGTAAAATAATAAAAAATAAAATGTTTAAATATTATGATAATAATTATTTATTTTAAAGTACATTAAACTTACAACACTAATATTTATGGCTGTCTTAATTTTGATGGAAAACGTAATTAAAACTACATTAAAAATGCAGTGCACAGTGCTTAGTTATACACTGCACAGGCAAACAAATGTCTTTAGACCTTTTTGGTTTAGATGTAAATGTGGCAACCAGCATCTAAATCTTATTATGAAAACTGGTCTCTTTAATGGTCTGGAGCAGTTTTGTAGATTACAGGTTTTCTTTCTGTCCTGTTACCATGAATTTGCATTACAAAAACCTAAAGTGGATTAGACAGTAAAAAGCCTGTGTTGTCTGCTTTGACAGGTTTAGCTCAGACATGTCAGAGCAATTTTCTAGCCGGTAAATGTCAACAAGCTGATTCTTGTACTTGTGATTGTCAAAGAAGATTAAATACATAGACCAGGCATATGATAACATTGATGTTTATTTTTAGATTACAAATAGAACAGCAATAAAAATAATTAGTGCTACCTTAGTGAGCTGTATGTTACCATTAATTTGATTTCCTCAGAGGCTTATTTTAAGATGAGATTTCATTAGAGCTGAGATTTTATTCACATGGTAGTTATTTTCCTTTTTAGACTGTTACTAAGAGATGAACAGATTTGTTGGGGGATAAGCCTCTGAGAGGAAATAGAGACTTGCCTTTTATTTTGTAGGGGTAGCACTTCTTTCGCATTGATTCTGTTCATAGAATTCTTATGTAATTTATATAGCAGCATGAAGGATAGTTCAATACAGGCTATACAAAGTGCTTATGAACTGCATAGATTATAACAGGAAATTCATGGGAAGATCAAACAGGAGAAAGAGGATTTGGATTTGGTTTTTAATGCAAGGATTGATTTAATCAGACCAAGGTAGTTCAACAAAACACAATTTGTTTGTCTGAATGTTTGCCTTGAAAATGATATTTTTGTGAAACCCACATCTCAATTTTGTCAGTACGGCTGAAATCACGTGGTGAAATGTAACTAGCTATAAGAATTAACTTTATAGTATTTTTATCAAAATGTCAAACGAAAGTAACAAAGACTAAATAAAAAAGGATCCAGGACAGAACCTTGAGGTACTCCAAACTTTATATTCCATTCCGTTAAATTCCATGCCAACTTTAGTGAAACATTTTATAATCATCTAAATTCAAATTTGAAAAACCTTCAATCCATTTGTAGCAGGATTAATAGGGGTTTTGTCTTCCATGTTCAATCCAATGATGAACAATTTTGGCTGCCTCAATAATAGAAAATATATCAAGTTATTTTTTCTGAAAATAAAGATAGTAAACCTTTTCTTTAAAAAATACCAGATCATGTTTCTGAACTCCCTCTTTCTTTCTCTTTTAGTATCTGTGAGCGTGTGACCCCACGTCTCTCTCATGCTAACTCGGCTGTGGTGCTGTCAGCGGTGAAGGTACTGATGAAGTTTCTGGAGCTCCTGCCCAAAGACTCTGATTACTACAACACTCTTCTGAAGAAGCTCTCTCCTCCCCTCGTCACGCTGTTGTCTGGGGAACCTGAGGTCCAATATGTAGCCTTGAGGAACATCAACCTTATTGTGCAGAAACGGTTAGACTGCTCTCCTTATTTTTGTTGTTTTCTGTGGCACTAGTTCAAGAGTTGTGCTAATTACTCAGTGTCTTTACACGAGTACAGTCTGTATTGTCACTAGATGGCAATATTGTCCAGTTGTCTGTTTGCTTAGCAATTCCAAATGTTTTGACTGAGCCTCAACAGTGATCTTTCTCTGCTTGTAGGCCTGAGATTTTGAAGCAAGAGATTAAAGTGTTCTTCGTCAAGTACAATGACCCCATCTACGTCAAACTGGAGAAACTGGACATCATGATCCGCCTGGCCTCTCATGCCAACATCGCCCAGGTATTTCAAACTGTGTTTGACTCTTAGCTTTAAAGAAAGTGTGAACAGGATATTCAACAAGAACACACTGTATCACATGATTATTATCATGGTCTGAAGTAAACAAGTTTGGCCGTTTAAGAGTCTGTAGTTCTGTATATTTCATTTGTAAGCAGAGGCAGCCAGCTAATCCAGGACTTTAAAAGTTTAAAATAATAGAGGTATTTCTATAACCCTAATTAAAGCTACATTAATAACATCATCTTCAGTGATTTTCACTGTCATTTATGTAAATATAGACATCACAGTCTCTCTCTGATAGATCTGCACAGTCCTAAATTTCCTGCAAAAAATTTAGCTAGGCTGCAGTCCGCTGAGATATATATTTCATTGACAGGGAAATGTATCAACACTTTATTTCAAATAGAAAATTAAATGTTCAGCTGAATGTTACATAACACTGTAACGTTAAATTATGTACAAATGGGCTGCTATTTGATTTTGTCCACTTTTTGTATTGCCCATTACTTTCCTAATTGTGCAGTTTGTGTTTCAAAGATAACAAATTCAGCTTCAGTATAGCTGCATTGTCGAGTTCTCCTCCTAATTACGTTGCTCCAAGTTGTGCCTAAAAGGAACATGGTCTCTTACACTTTCTATTCAGTGATGGTCTGTCATTGTATTAAGCAGAAAACACATGCTTAAGCCCATGAAGCTCAAAGCTGCCTCTTGTAAAATGACAGCTGTGCTTACACTGCATATGACAACAAATTGCTTCATTACATTTCATTCTAATGTGTCTCTTTGCTGTTTTTCATTTGCTTATATTAAGCCATTTAGCTATTTCCCCCATAAACATGTCCATTTGTTAGATATTAACATCAGACTCTTCCCAAACTTTTCCCCCAAGCTTATAACCTCGTTATCCATTCTCTGTTCTTTCTCTTGTGGAGGTCATTCAGCCTTTCATTTCAGAAGTACGGTTCATTTCAATAGAAATCCACTGAAAATGATGTTGATTTCTGTAGGTATTGGCTGAACTGAAAGAGTATGCCACTGAAGTGGATGTAGACTTTGTTCGGAAAGCCGTTCGAGCCATCGGTCGTTGTGCCATCAAAGTGGAGGTATGTCTTGCCCTATATATCTTTTTTGTATGTCACCTCATTCCATAGAGAAATGTTTTAAAATCTCTTCTCTTCTATAAGCAACCTTATTGCTTTTTTAATTGTGTATCATGGTTGAAGTGCTGTAGTTTTGTCATTGTAGTGTATGGCTGTGACTGAGTTTTTTTCATATCTGTGTGTACAGCAATCAGCTGAGCGCTGTGTTAGCACTCTGCTGGACCTCATCCAGACTAAGGTCAATTACGTCGTGCAAGAGGCCATTGTGGTCATCAGGGACATCTTCCGCAAATACCCCAACAAGTCAGTCCACAGCTTTCATCTCAACTATTTTTATTGAAACTTTTTAGTACTGAATGAAATCACACTTGTCTCTTCCACCATTTTTTTTCACTGAGCTTATCACAGTGTATTCTGGGATTGTATGTTTAGTAAAGTATACATTCTGTGCTGCCTTAAAATGAGACTAAAATCTAATATCTTAGGATTAGTAAGCAACCTACCTTTTGGAACAGCCTTCATGTCAGGAGCCCACCTGTGATCCTTTAAATGCTGTGTATGCAACTCACTAGGTTTTGGAATGGAGTATATGTTAGATGGTCTATCTAAAGAAAAATAAAAAAGTCCATGTAGAGTGAAAGAACATATGTGACCCTGGACCACAAAACCAGTCTTAAGTCGCTGGGGTATATGTGTAGCAGTAGCCAAAAATACATTGTATGGGTCAAAATTATAGATTTTTCTTTTATGCCAAAAATCATTAGGACATTAAGTAAAGATCATGTTCCATGAAGAT
>JAFVLL020009076.1:0-10149 GCA_021397915.2 Tor tambroides
ATAATAAAGATTTGAATATATATGCATTTAAAAAATATATATGAAACATTATTATTTATTTTAAAAAAATATTCTAAGAGTTTGAATAGGTAGAAGATATGTTTAAAAAGAAATGGGCAAAATTAGTGAGTTTTTTGAAGATTAATTCAATTTTGTTTTCACTTATTTAATTAAAAAATAAGTAAATAATTAGATAAATACTATACATTTTTTATTTGTAAGTTTAAATGCATAACGTTTGGGAAATTAAGGAATTGTGTGCTATTAAATTAATCTGTATTAATTAATTTTTCTTTTTATTTATTAATCTGTTTTATTTAGTTGACTGAATCAGTTGAGTAATTGATTCAATGACTCACTTATAAATACTACAGTCACCTGTTTTGCTGAATGAATGAATCTGTGTCTTTGAACAATTTGGCTAAATGAAGGATTCAGTGAGTGACTCACTAATAAAGAAATTTTTCGCCACCTACTGCCCCAACTAGAAACGCACACACAAAAAAAAAAGAAAAAGAAAAAATAATATAAATCCCCACCAGGAAGAAACAGACTGACAGTCTGTCTGAATCACAAACAGAATGAAAAGTCCCAGTGCTTCAGCCTATCAAATTCAAGGACTGGAACTAACTGCTTTAAGCTGCAATCTATTATAAATGTTATAGTGATACGGGCGGCATATATCCAAGACATAATGTGTCTGACAACTTGGACAGCAAACAAGCATCTTCTAAATGAACAACAGAAGTTGCACACATCAGAATAACATGTTATGGGCAAAATTCATGTTCTTTGATGTCACTAAATATTCAAAACAAGGCTTTTTGTATAGTGAGTGATGTGTGATTGGCAGCTGCTGCGATGTTCTCAAGAGTCTTTAACTTCCTGGATCAGGGTGATGAAGTAAATAGGATGGCCAGTGCTTGAGCGACTCCACCCTAATTTAATGATTTCCTGCTGGGCTGCAAACAGCCTCCTGCTGTGTCTGTGTGAGTTTGTGTCTCCCAACTTCGCTCTCTCAGTCCGGACGCCAATGACAACAAGCAGCCAGACAGAACCAACATTGATTTACCCACAATTCCACAGGGCAGTGGAGCCAGGCTGATGGAGAAGGAAGGCGGTGGAATGCATCGGGTCAGGCAACGGTGTCTGACAAACCCCTTCAACGCACACAAACACACACACACACACACACACGCACGCACGCACGCACGCGCACACACACGCACAGGTGTTCCTATCACTATGGGGACATTCCATAGACATAATGGTTTTTCTGCTGTACAAACTGTATTTTCTGTTACCCTAACCCTACCCCTCACACAAAACTTTCTGCGCTTTTATATTTGCAAAAAAACTTCATTCTGTATGATTTATAAGCTGTATTACTGGTATTACTATCCTTGTGGGGACACTTTATCCACATAATGGGAATGCCAGGAACACACACACACATACACACATACACACACACACACACACATCAAGGTTCTGAGTAAATACAATTCTAACCACAAACAAATTAAATAAATAGAAATAGTCAAATATTTTTTAAAGTGTACATTTTCTATGCATTTAACTTTATTATATATTCATATGAATACAGTAGTATCATAGAGATACTTCTGGGTTTTTTTTAAATATTTGAATTAAATTTGTATTTTGCATTTTAATTTTAATTTTAGTTAAAGTTTTTGTATGTTTTGTGTTTTATTTTTATTAGTTAGTTTTAGTTAGTTTTTTTAAAATATCTATATACATTTGTTTTTACGTATATAACTAGCTCAAATAAAACAAGTAACAATTATTATATACAATATATTATTATAATATATTATTATGAATTGTATATAATAATAATAAAAACAATTAGTCAATATAAATATAAATAAAGAAAAAAATAAAATTTGTTATATTTAAAAGTTTCTCATATTCAATTTCAGTTATTTTTGCTTCAACTAACAACATGCTTTTTAAAAATTATTTTAAGTTTATTTTACTGTAATAACCCTGCTGAACAGAACAAAATAAATTCAACTCAAATCAATTTTTTCATGTCCACATATTTATTTATGTGTTAAGTAGCTGTATAATAAGCTGGATAATGTACAGTCAGACAGTCATGATCACAAAATAAACCACTCTTGTTTTGTTTACTTTGACATAATGAGATTGAGAGTGACTGTACATTATCCTTTACCGTGGTACAAGTCCCCAAAAACAAACCTGTGGTAATACCATGATACGTTTTTGATGGTAAACATTCACTAACCCTTATCTGAATCAAATTAGAAGAAAAACACCTGAATAGCATCATCATAACCTGAACAAGAGGGCCGGAGTTACATTACAGGAGCTGTGAGATTATTATTATTACAACCTGCCATCAAAACATTCACATCCATTATTTCAAATCTGTATTCTTCAGAGTCAACAGATGTTGTCTGGCTGAAATTAAGGATGCTGTATATAAAGTAGAGATCTTTTTTTTTTAAATATATACCAATATTTATGCTGATGACCACTATAACGCTGATATATATATATACACACAATGCAATTTAATGACTTGCTTAAATTAAATAGATTCTTATTTTGCATAAAAATATTTAGGCCTAAATTGAATATTTATGTATTTGAAATGCATTTAAAATCTGGATTTAATATAAACAAACTTAATGTGATGCATATTTGTAAGTCATACAGAAATGAAACAGGTCTGCAAGCAAAAATCATAGTTTATTATTAACTATTTGCATCGGTTTGATTTTATTTAAATAATAATAATATTTCATTCCTTAGAATCAGCATGCATCACATTTATGCAGTTAAAAATTACGAACATGGTTAAAATATGGCTATTTAAAACAGAAACAAACGGGATTTATTAATAAATTTAAAACACATTTAGTTTATTTGACCTGTTTCATTTATATATGATAAATATGCATCACGTTAAGTTCAATCCAAATTTGATCAAATAAATCTTCCATTTAGGCCTAAATATTTTGTCGAGTGCACCTATTGACTAAGATAAGGGGATCTATCACTAGTTTTATTCAGTCAAGTCAACTTGGTTTTCAGCAGGTAATCTCCAAATGGCCAAATATCGGCCGATATATCAGTCTATGGCTAATATCAATTTTGCATAAAAAGAAACAGTGATGAGCACATGCATCTTAATCTGTGTGATATGCTTCCACCTAGTGGAGGAGGATAAATCAAGAACAGAACCGTCTGTAGAAACCGGACATACTGCACCTGCACAGACACCAGAAGTAGCATGTAGTATATGAAACCTCTGCCTATATTGGTTACACTGGTTTTCTAACATGGTTTTCACACATTTAAATGATCAATAATGATGAACGAAAGCCCTAGACGATCAGAAAGGACACTCGGAGTGGTGTAGCGTAGCGTCTTGAGGATCCACTAAACGTCACAGCAGCATTCGCTTGGAAAATCCAATAAATAACATCAGTCAAAACACACTGCGGTGTTTAGTACTTGCTCACCTTGTGATTTACAGATTAAATGTTAGGTTTAAGAGCGATGAACAACATTCACATGCCATATTTGTACAGTAGCTCGGCTGACGGCACCCTTTGGTTACACATTCACGATAAGTAAGCCTCAGTGTCGGCGCTCTGTTGACGTCTGCGACACAGTCCAGCGTCCGGGCCGTTAGCACTAAATCAAGGTAGGAAGGGGCCGTTTCTTGTACTCGCTCGGTCCGGAGCGCTTCATTGGACAGAATATAGCTGTTCATTGTCCAGTCCGTCCCGCCTGCAGCACACACACACACACACACAGGCAGGTTTACAGCCAGCATCAAGGCTTGTGCTTGAAATGAGCCTCAACTGCAAAGAGAAAGAGATACAGTCAGTTTCTCAGATTCGGATTTGGACAGTTTCCTTCGGTCGAGCGAGTGTGTTTGCGTACCTGCGTACTCCTGCGGCATCATGGGTCGGTTGACGACTCTCTGAAAGGCAGCGATCCAGTCCTTCTGCTCCGCTTCGGTTTCACAAGCAAACAGGAACTTCCTGTCTGGGGTTTGAATGGTGATCCCGTACTTCCAGTGGTATCCCTGGATCGAGGGCGGCAGTCCGGGTACCACGGTATAGCTGTTCTCTTTACTGCCGATGAACACCTCGCCACGTGCATATGCATCCTAAAAGAGTCAATATAATATTATATAATCATTCAGAAATATATATAATATATATTTCATTTTTTATTTTAAAAATTACATTTTTAATTGTCTTATATTCTGTTATATTAAATACGCAATTTTTGTTATTTTCAAAAATCATGTTTTTTATTCCCCTGGATTCACAGACCAGGCTTAAGCCTAGTCCTAGACTAAAATGTAAATCTGAGCTGTTTAAACTGAAAGAAATTTGCACTGAATGATCTTAAAACACGTCAGTGCCCTTGTTTTGTCTTCAGATGCACACCAGTAATGTTTTTTTCTTAGCATGTTTATAAAAATTACTTAAATGTCCTAATCGAACTATGGCCTAATCCTGGTTTAGGCTAAGCCCTGTCTATGAAACCGGGCCATTATGTTATCATGTTTTTATTGTGTTTTATTGTGTTAGTTAGCTGTATTTTTTTTGTGTTATTTTTACTTAATCAAAATAACCCAACTGTTTTCTGTTTTTGCAAATGAACTCTTCATATGTTAAATATAGTACTACATTTAACATACTAACATATTACTATATAATACAATCAAATAAAAAATGATATTGTATGTATATACTGTATATATAATTAAAATAAACATTTAAAAATTTTTAAAAATTATATTTTTTTATTTTTATTATATTACATTATATATATTAAATGCAGTACATAATACATGTAACATACTAATATAATGTAATAAAATAAAACAATAACTAATATTGTATTATGTTACATTATATCACATTTCCTACTAAAATAATCAAGCACACGCACACCATCCGAGGTGCAGGTCAGAAGTTATCAAATCTGTGTAGAGAGGATTTATGTTAAGTGATTGTTGGTTGGATTGAGATTGATTGTTTACACCTGTGAATAATTGCATATTTATACTTCTCCCCACCATGTAAGGAATCATACCTTGACAAAGGCTTCTTGCCGAAACATTGGTTAATTAAATAAAATAGTTTATTTGCAAATTATATTACATTATCAATGTAATATAATATCATAATACAAAATAAAAATTAATGATAGGATATTACATGTTATAAAAATTATATTTCAAATTATAAAAATGTTATTAAAATTATATTTTAGTACTACACATAACATATTCTAATATATAATAGAATATAAGATATAATATAATGTAATAAAGAAATAAATATTTGTTCTTGTATTATATTATATTTTATTATATTTTACAAGTATGATAAATGTAGTACTACACTAATATAATATAATATATAATATAATAAAACTTTGTGATGTTGCATTATATTACTCTATATTATATGACGTGCTGAAATCGCGTTTGGTCTCGTACTGTATCGCGTCCCTTGTCAGTGTCGGGCGCTTGCTTAGCAATTTGTTGCGATTAACAGGAAAGTGTGTGCAGCTGAATTGGAGTAGTGTTTTGTTAGATGGGTATGAAAAAGCTTAGTTTACCGCGGCAGCCCAGTCATTGGCAACAAATCGTGTGAAGACCATCGACTCCACCAATGCATCCACTGAGCAGGGACATAAGCAAGGATATAAGTATCACTTTATTTTCTCTTTCCTACTACTTGTTTCACTTCTGTTTCAGTTTTATAATCATTTCTTGCTATGTGTTAGTAAGTTGTTGTTGCTGTTTTTTAAAACAAGTATGTTTGGCTCAGTGTTGATGTCTGTATTGGTTGTTTATTAAGTTATAGTTTTATTTAATTTTAGTTGTTTTAGTACTTCATACTACATGAAATGAAATATTTCTTATTTGTAAGTCGCTTTGGATAAAAGCGTCTGCTAAATGACTAAAAGTAAAGTAAAGTAAAAAGTATTATATATAATATAATTTAACAAAAAATAAAATGTATAAATAAATAATAGAATATTACATGTTATTTAACAAATAAATTAAATTATATTCAAAATTATAAAATATTATTCAAATTAGATTTTAGTAGTTTACATTTAACATATACTAAAATAATATAATATAAAAACAATATAGTATGTTGCATGTAATAGTATACTTAATGTGTACTAATATAATAAAAGTAAATAATAAATTATATAGCATAATATAATAAAATAGCAATTTGGAAATGGAATATAACCAGAAAAAAAGTCTAAATATCACCACTTTTACTCACCAAGGGATCTTTAAAGTACATTAGTCTCCTATCATCCATGGTAAACCATCTTTTCTTAAAGCCCTCTGTGTGCTAAAAAAGAGACGACTCCAACATGAATCAATGTTTAGAATGGCATTAGTAAGGGATAATGTCCAGTCAGCAGGTCAGTATCGTCCCTGAGGACTTTATTTTGTGATAATGACCAGCTGACTAGACATTATCTGCCTTATTACACAGCCACTTACCAAATAAATACATAAAAGGATATGAAATATTGATTTCACTTAAAATTATTTACTGTGCCAGAGAAAAGAGTGAAATGAAACTAGCAGAATGAAGCATCTATTGCATGATTTGGACTGCATTTCTCTTCTGAATTTTTATTCAAGATGATAAGTAAAAACTCTCACCCTTGGGCCTGTTTTTTCCATGTAACCTTCCTTCATGAAGTTCCTTGTGAGTCTGGGTACCAGCTACATCATAACCAACACAGACAGAGAAAACATATCAATAATATATTAACATGTAAATGAGTGTGAGGATGCTCTTTAAACATGCACAGATATTTAAATCAGTATTATTGACCTGGTTTCCAGTAAAAATGTCTATATATACATATATATATATATATATATATATATATATATATATATATATATATATATATATACTGTGTGTTTGTGTGTGTATATATATATATATATATATATATATATATATATATATATATATATATATGCATATGCTATACGACTCATTATGAAAGAATTAAATAGTTTGAATTAAATACTTAAAACCTTTATGTACAATACATTATAAAGATTATTCATGATGTACATTATAATGCATGTAACTAAAGTTAAAATGCATTATAGTATTTGCAGATTCCTTCACTGTTAAAAAAATTTGTTGTTTCAAGTTTACTAAACTAAAAATTTTAAGTCAGGGGGGTAACAAATTATTTCAAGTTGAAACAACAATTTTTTTTTACAGTGTTATTGCGTCTGAAATTGGTTGTTTGTAATGCATTTGAATGCATTATACTGTATTTAAAGGTGTAACTATGAATAAATAAGTATTATAACTGTGGTTTATTATTCATAAGATCATACAATGCATTATAAGGTGCATTACAAAGCATAATTAATGCATTAAAATACTTTGCAGTATAGCCTATTTAAAGGCTTTAAAGTGGTTTTTTTTGTTTGTTTTAACCATATAAACCTTATTAAATTTATTAAATGTATGCTTAAAAACAATTATAAAGCTTTCAGACGTCTTCTCCTAATATCTTATATAATTCAGCTTCTCAAGTAAATTGAATTTGTTTTCACAAGATTAAAATGCTGAACAAGACGATGATTGTTTGCAGTGTAAGAATGAGAAATGTGATTTAGTGCGTGCGTTCACAATCATACAGTGAGCTTCACGCTCATAACTCATTTTTATGCGTCAGTTGCTGGAAGAGATTTGATTCACATACGTCCTCGTCATTAGCTCCAGGAAATGCCACCTTCTGGTAATGAAACCGTGCTGCCCGGATCGCAGTGAACCAGTCCACCATTTCCTGCACACACACACACACACACACACACACACACACACACACAATGAGGACTACAGGCAGATTTTGCAGTGTTTCTCTGCAGCCAGCAGAGGATGCTTTATGATGCAATAACTGCTATATGACCTCCACACATGACATTACAGCTCCACCTCAACCGCAGCCAGAAAGTATCTCTTCATCTCTTCTGAGAGCCAAAGCAGTGTTGATCCTCCAGTAGATCAAGTTCATGCTGTTCCTCTTTATATCTCAAGACACGACTAGTTTCAGGTTCTGAGGAATGATTAATATTCATGTTTGTAATAAAGCACACTGGCAGTGTGTGCGGTGAAAGAAGAAGAGTGTTTTTACAGCTCAAACCACTGATGTTTGTGGTAGAAGCGATGTATTGACCAACGCTTGACCCGAATACCCCAGCATGCTGCTCTCGCCAAATCTAACTTCATCCGGCATACAAATGAAAAGCCAAAGCTAAGAGGTTTACACATGGATGATCAGCAGCTCATCTGATTGACATTGGGTGAATATTAAAACGGGTCTTATTGGGGGGGAGGGTATATATATTAAAAAAAATAGAATATTTTCACTCTCTCTATATATATATATATATATATATATATATGTATATATACACACATTTTAAAAGATTAAAAAATGATTTAAATCTAAACAAATTTATTTAAAGTCAAACTGAAAGTAGTGGTTTGGCGGAAATGCAACATGTAAATAAACTCTTGTATCTCTCTTGTATCTCTAATTCAGCATCAATACAAATGCGTGGCTTTGCACATGTTTTGCATGCTTCATGTTAACTGCATTGTTTAAGTTGATTTTGAAACATAAGCCATAGCGCATTTCAGATGATAAAAACACAACTTGTGTATTTAGGAAAAAAAAAGTATATTGCAGAGTCATTCAGTGGCCATTCAGTCAGGATCAATATCATTATTGTTATTTTTTTATTAATAAGCACCAGGGGGAAAAGCAATGTTATTTTAGTATCATTGAGATACTATTATTTTTAATCAGTTTTTATTTTTCCATTTTCATTTTAATTAAAATTTTAGTCATTTTGTTGTGTTTTTGTCATTTTAGTAGCTTTAGGTTTTGATTTGTTTGTATATGTCTCTATTGTTTTTGTCAATTTTTTCAGTTTTTTTTTTTTTTTGGTAAATCAAAGTAGACTAAAATAAGAACTGTCACCATGGAAACCAGCAAATAATGAATTCTTTATGGTTTTACTTTGAGTAAACTATATTAACCCTGTGAAGAACATATCGTTATTCGAGTTGGTATACAGCTAACAAAAAAGTAAGATATGTGTAAACTTTGTCAAATATATGACACACTGTACTTGTAGACTTTGCAAACAGGCTGTTTTTGAGGAATAGGGCATTTAAATGATCATTTTCAACTCATCAGTAAGGACTCTTGCTCATTTCACATTTACATTTCTATAGAAGTCTTAAAGGCCAAACATTAAAAACGGCCAATTTAATTATACCGGTTAGTCAGAGCGTGGAAAATGGTCATGAAAAACTAAAATATGACCCGTTTGGGAGCAAGAAACATTATAAGTGGACCTCAGGGGAAGAAATGAAATGCAATCATATCAAACTGATTCCTCTGAATAATAAGAGTCTGAATAAAGGCTGAAGCAGTGATGGTTATACACTGAAACATTTCACAATCCGACCTTGAGAGAGACACTGGCTGTACTGTAGTCTATTGATAAACTGTGTTACTTTGGAGAAAAGCATCTGGCAGATGTACAATCTGAAACATTCAAGAGCACAAGCAAAGGAATTTGATGGGGTTGATACCTTACTGTCCTCATGGTACACAAAGATATTCCTGGTGCTGTTGTCCCTCAGATAGGTGATCTGCAGGCCGAAGGGGTTTCCTATTTTAGCCGGCTGGAAAGTAGCATTTAGGGTTTCAATCCTCATTATGGCCTTTGGTTCTTTTGCCTGGAAGATAAAAGAAATATCTCAGCTATAAACACACGCTTTCCGGACAACAAAACATTCTGAGAAACAACCAGAAATCCCTAGAGTCACATTACAGTTTTATAGTGCCAGTGGACCGGGATTGTTTGGGTAAGCACAACTTACAGTATTGTGTGTGTGTGTGTGTGTGTGTGTGTGTGTGTGTGTATGTATATATATACACCGAACAAAAATATAAACGCAACACTTTTGTTTTTGCCCCCATTTTTCATGAGCTGAACTCAAAGATCTAAGACTTTTTCTATGTACACAAAAAGCCTATTTCTCT